>JAXCGZ010024102.1:0-15542 GCA_037179515.1 Halocaridina rubra | reverse complement strand
CAGTACCGCTGACTGTGGAGTCTGGAAATTTTTAAAACAAAGCTCACAAGATTTAGTTATTACTGAAATGTCCTGGTCCAATTTGGGCCCCCCCAAATCCAATTACGTGCTTATGCTTTCATTGCATTGATACCATTATTACCTACATGCAGCTGTACTAGTACTGCGCTGCACATAACAGCAGGTATAATTACACAGTTCCGGTACAAAAGAACACCATCATAAATGCTTAAATCTGATTTGACAACAGAGTAATCAGACAAAATTGGGTCATTAATCCAACCCAATTTCAAACATTGCAAAACCTTATTTAAAACTGGGTCACTTCTAGTCAAAACCTTAACATTTTCAAAAGAAATATCTTGATTACTCAAAGCTTCTATAACATGAACATATTCATTAGGGGTACTAGAATCCATACTAGAATCCCGCACTGGCAACCGACTGAGTGCATCGCCAACAACTTTATCTTTTCCTGCTTTAAAATTTAAGTCATAATCGTACTGTGACAAAAGCAAAGCCCATCACTGCACTCTAGCATTTGCATTTAAAGGAAACTGTTTGGTTCTACCAAACAATCTAAGTAATGGTTTGTGATAAGTTCTAAGAATAAATCCACTACCCAATAAAAATATTTAAATTTGCTTACAGCACAGACCAAAGCCAAAGCTTCCCTGTCTAACTGGGAGTAATTTAATTCTGCAGATGATAACTTTTTACTGCAAAATAAACTGATTTATCGATACCATGCATTTCCTGCATCAAAAAGCAGCCAACGCCCACTGGAGATGTATCTACTTCTACAATTACTGGAGGATTTCCATCAAATTAGCAAGAAATTCTGACTTAGATAACTCTGCTTTAACCTTACTGAAAGCATTAGCTTCTACAGATGACCATTTAAATATGGCACCTTTCTTCAACAATCATATAAGGGAGACAAAGTACAAGAAAAATTCTTCACAAATCTGCTATAATAGATAACCATACCCAAAAAGGATTGTATATTCCTGACAGACTTTGGAGGGGGTGCTTCTAAAATAGCTTCAAGATTTTTGGGTGATGCCCCTGTCACCAATCACACCACCCCCAACTTCACCCCAGCTCCTCCCCCACCTCCAATCCTTGGCAAATGCCCCCTCCTGCCCCACTCACACCTAAGCTCCCCACCCAAAACCCACCACACTACACCAACCCAGCTCCTAACACACAGATCACACCTCTACAGCTTCCACCCTTATACCAACTCCATCCACCCCATCACACAACACTCACACTCCTACCATCCCCCCAAACAACACTCACACTCCTATCAACCCCACACGCAACACTCACACACCAACACCTCCACCCCATGCAACACTCAAACACACTATACAGTCACACGCAACACCCAGAACACTCAGACACACACACCCACTCACCACACTAGGTCCCGGGACCCTAGACTAAAATCCCATACCCCATACCTAAACAGCCTATCCAGACACCTTCCTCTGCCTCCTCTTCCAAACAGCAAACCCTCTTCACAGTAAACGAGCTCACCAACCTTCTTATTCAAGCCGTACAGGCATCCGTCCGACTCCTCGATACCAGAGCCACCACCCAAGATGTCTACAATCAAGTCGTCGAAGTAGCCCACTCCGTTATCGCCAACGCCCTCGTCTCCAGAACCCACCAGCAGCCTCAACAACCCACCACTCCTACCACCTCCACCTCCTCAAATCATCAAGATGTCTAATTTCGGGATCCTACACTGGAACGCCCAGGGTCTCAGACACAAGGTACAACATCTTGAAGGCATAGCCAAGACTGACAACATTGATGTCATCATGGTTCAAGAACCCTGTGCACAGAGCAATACACTCCAAAAATCTCAGGATACAATGGATTCTACCAGCACTGGTCTCCAGGGGAGAACAGAGGCAGTGCCACCTTCATCAGGAAAAACCTATTAGCCAAGGAAATAACCCGGCGGTCTACTGCGGCGAAGATGTCCACGTCCTCGCCGTTAACATCCAACTTCAGGGCAGCTGCATAGATCTGTACAACATTTACAGACCACGGGATGGTAGCTTAGACCTGACTACCCTCTTCGGGCTAGCCAGTCATCGTGACTTGGTAATAGGAGGCGACTTCAACGCGAACCATCCAAGATTCAGGTATGAGCGCCCCTGTGCTGCAGGCAGACACATCATGAGCCTGCTGGATGACCAAGAAGATGTCTCCCTGCTCAACGATCATAAGCCAACACATGACAGAGGTGGAATACTGGACCTCACCTTTGTCTCCAATTCCCTGAAGCAGGACGCCACATGGAGAGTTCATCCCCTGGTCACAAGCGACCACTATGGGATCCATCTCACACTGCCAATTCCTGAAATCTTCCAAATCCCTGCTCCTCCCCCTCGATGGAATTTCAAGAAGGCCGACTGGGGCCGATTCCAGGAGCACCTCAGCAATTGGTTTTCAGCCTACGTACCATCTGAAGACATCGACCAAGCAGAGGCCGAGCTAGTCAATGCCCTGCAAGCTGCAGCAAACTCCTCCATCCCCTCTGCAAACCACAACACACCACTCATCGGGACAGATGGAACTACTGTGACAGAGTTAAAGAACTCAATCACCGGCTCAACGTCATTCGGAAAATGCACAGGTAACGTCGCACTGAAGACTCCTACTGCTCTCTCCAGGCAGTCAAAGACATGTCCATGAAAAGACTTGCAACATCAAGAGGAAAAATGGCTAGAGTGGTGTTCCACCCTAGATGCTCACACCTCTGTGGGCCAGATGTGGAGGAGCATCAACTCCTTTGCTAAAGGAAAACCTCCTAAAATCACCCCCCACAGGGATCCTAGCAGGGCAGCAGATAACTCGCCATCAAATTCGCGGATAGAGCAAGCTCCAACCGGCTTCCCATCACCACCAAAGCAACTCTTCAGGACCTCACCACTGCAAGATGGGAAGAAATAGAAGAGGCCATCAACACTGAAGACAAAACAGATGCTTCATTCTCCCTGACTGAGCTACTAAGAGTAAGCAAAAGCTCTAAGAACACAGCCCCAGGTGCCGATAGAATCACATACACAATGATTCAAAAAATGGGGCCCCAAGGGAGCTTGCTCTACTCTCTCTGATCAATTCAACATACACATGAAGAATCAGACCAGCCTCATGGAACAGAGCAGACATTCAGCCCATCCAAAACCACAGGACCCTGACAACCCTCGCCCCATCTCCCTCCTAAGCTGCCTGAGCAAGATGGCAGAAAAGATGGTACTTAGCAGAGTCCCCTGGAAATGCCCACCCTTCCAGAAAACATGTTTGCCTACCAGCCTGGCTTAGGCACCTCAGAATGCATAGCCTCCATGCTATCATTTATCAACAACTGCGGTGGTTACATCGTTTTTCTAGACCTAGAGAAGGCCTTTGAACTAGCCAATGTGCCGGCAATACTCTCAGCTCTCGCATCCAAGCAGATCAAAGGTAACCTTCTCTCGTGGATCAAGCAGAGTCTACAAAACCGTAGTGCACGAGTCAAAGTAAATGGGCACTACTCCACCTACAAAAGCCACGAAAATGGGACCCCCCAAGGTGGAATCCTTAGCCCCTTCCTCTTTAATTGTCTCATGGAAAAACTCATGGACATCGCACTACCACATGGAGCCAAACTCTTCAACTATGTGGACGACTTTGCCCTTGTCACAATAGGACACAGAAGCTCTACCAAGACACAGCGCTGCCTCACCAAGATTCACCAAACCTCCATCTCCCTTGGAGTCAGAATCAATGCCCGCAAAACCAAGGCCCTTCCCATCCACCAGCGGAGACCAGACACTAATCTGGTCATAGGTAATGAGCCTGTGGACTGGGTTACCAAACACCAATATCTGGGTGTAATCATCGACCAAAGACTAACCTTTGGACCAGAAATTCAACACTTGCGCGATAGGTGCAGCCAGCGACAAGCGGTCCTTCGTCGGATGTCGGGCCTCTACGATGATGCATCATTTAATGTCCTCAGAACCTTCTATGAACAAGCCATGCGCAGCCTCATAGACTATGCTTGTCCCACACTCTGGCTACTAACAGACCAGCAGTGGGACAAGATAGAAGTAATTCAAAACAACGCCACACGTACCATGCTAGGAACCCCCATGTGGACCAAGAGAGAAAACACCCAGATGGAATCGGGACTCATTCCACTCAAACTCAGAGCTCAGCAAAGACTAACCCTCTTTGTGGCCAAAACCACCACTGCCCAACATAAATGCCTAGCTGGCACAAATCTCCATCTAGCCCTCAATCGCCACCCCAACCACCATCCTAGAACCTGGGCAGCCAAGGTCTGCGCTAGCCTGCAAGCACTGCCAGTCAGGGAGAGCATCCTAGCCAAGATACAAGACACACCGCTTCCTGAATACAGATGCCCACCCCCATGGAATGACCAACCACTCGACATAAAGATCGAGCTCCCTGACAACCCCTAAAGTTTGGTAAACCCGCTTGTCCTTAAAAACATATATAAGGACAAAATTCAGAGCTGGAGCAGGCCAAACTCTCAAGTCTGCTACACTGACGGTTCAGTAAATCAAGAAACTGGAGCCTCAGCCGCCGCCTTCACCACTGGAAACCACGTCCTATCTTGGAGACTGTCAAACTCCTGCTCATCGTTCCAGACTGAGCTTGTTGCCATAGCCAACGCCCTCAACTTCTTCATCCAGCAAGGAGCTGACCATGCCCTAATTCTCTCTGACTCTAAAGGCGCCTTACAGGCCATCAAGAAGCCACACCTCAGAGACAATGTATGCATCATCACCACCATCCTCAGCCACTACCACAGGACAACCAGCCTTGGAAAAGCCATCACTCTTGCCTGAATTCCCAGCCACGTCGGCATCAAGGGAAATGAGGAAGCCAATCAAGCCGCCAAACAAGCCACTCTCAGAGCAGAAATCCAGATATCTCTGTCTCCTGGGATGCAACAGATAAAAAATAAAGCCACCAAGTCACTCCTTAACACCTTAATAACTAAACACAACCTGTGCACAGACATTGGCTCCCCCTCCACCTGGTGGTACAAAGCCACCACTGATCTTCGGCGTATCACCCTGCCTAAAAGCCTTCTACGAAGCACTGAGCTCAATGTGTACCGTCTGAGACTCGGGTACAAGTGCACCTGACAAATAGTGGAGGATATCATCAGGGAATGCACCTTTTGCCAGGTAGCCTCACCACATCCACTGCTACAATACATCCTGGAATGTGATGCTTTTTCAGATATTCGACAAAAAACTGGTGCCCCCGCAACATCTAGCGAAGACCCAAATGCCCTTCATGTTGCTAGCTCCATCATCAGACTGGCAACAAATAACTACATGAACAGTCTACTAAATATTATCAGACAATACCCTCCACCAAGATAACCATGCAATAACTCTCTCTCACCCCCAAAACAGGAATTCATTTAAATTGTTTAATGTAAACTAATAATTCACAACTGAATACTTATGCTCTCCGTTATTTTTACAGTTTTGCACAATCTCACCTGCGGGCCAATTAGGAAGTCCGATCACCAACAATAACAAGATTTCACCCCACCTGTCACGTACACTCCAAAAAAATTTCACCCCACCTGCGGGCCACAAGTGGAAGGTCCGCTCACCCTCAAGGGTGAACATCCAAGAACAAAAGGTTTAATTCCATCACCAGAAATGACGTAGCCTAAGTACTCAAAAGAATCAGTATTCAAAACAGTTTTCTTTTTATTTATAGCTTCATTGTGCTTTTGGAATTCTCTCAAAACTCGGTCTAGTCTTTCATCATGCTCTTTTTGTGCTTGTCCTCCAACAAGAATATCATCCGAAAAGGCTACAACATCATCAATATTCATCAAAATCTGAGAAATAAATCTTTGAAAGATAGCTGGTGATGATGCCAAACCAATAGGAAGTCTTTTATATATAAAAAGACCTTTATGAGTATTTATCACAAGAAGCTTTTGGCTTTCATCATCAACTGGTAATTGCAAGTATGCATTTTCAAGATCAATTTTAGAAAATATTTTACTCATGCCAACTATTGATAAAATCTCATCTACTCTTAGAAGTGGATATTTATCAAAAACAATGTTTTGATTCAATTCTTTAAAATCATAAAATCATAAAATCATAAAGTCACAAATCCTCATATATTTCTTATCTGCTTTTAATACTGGAACAATGAGAGCCGCCCAATCACTAAAACTTACTGGCTTTATGATGTCACCAGAAACCAATTTATCGAAAGTATCCTCTACTAATTTCTTATAATGAAATGGCCCTGTTCTAGCCTTCTGAAATTTTGGTACTGCATTACCTTTAAGATTAACCTTAGCTACTAGGCTCATGATTGGCAATTTTGAATCAGCTGAAAATTTATCTAGCTGAGCTCTAGCATCCATTACACTGTTTTTTTTTTTATCATATTTTCACAATCAACAACACCTGTCAAAGCAATTCCAATCTTAGACATTAAATCCCGACCACACAAGTTGGGGTTATAATTGTCAACCACATAAAATCAATGTCTTATGCTGAAATCATTATAAACAATATTCACATATGCTTTACCCATGATATTAACATTATTGTTTCCATAAACTTTTAGTTTTTTTTTATTTACAATTCTGCATAGGTAAAACTAGCATTGAACCCACTTGCGACCTAAAGTAGAAACTCCAGCACCACTATTAACTTCATATGAAATTTCTTTACCATTTAAGTGTAAATTAAACTAGGTTATTACAGTAGGGTTAATTTCTACACTCAAAATCCTGTTTTCTTTCTCTACTGGAGCCGATTCATTTAAACTTAATAACTGATTCTAATCACTATCTTCCTCAAGTGGATTTTTTTCAAAACCTGCATTAGCTTTTTTTCTTACCCTTTCTGTTTTTCTGACAAAGTGGTATGGCTGTTTTTTCCGTCACCATACTTTTGGTTCTCGGAACTCTGAGAAAACTTAGAACCATGGGAAACTTCCTTATGAAAACGACAAACTTTTTCAAGAGTCCTTTATTGTTACATACTGAACAAGAAAGATGAGAAAAACGACAGTCCTAACTACAGTGAGGGTAACCACAATGTTGGCAACTTGCCTCTCTTCTACTATTAGGGGTAGGAGTAGGAGTAGGTCTATTTGAATTAATATTCAAAGCATGAGTAGGATGTTTTTCCCCACAAAAAGCTTTTTAAAAATGTAAAATTCAGTCCAATGTGGCAGAAGAAGTAATAGTTTGCTAGTTTAGATATTCCGCTGCTAAATTAGGAAAATATACTTCTGATTCAATAGCCAAAAGCAATTGATCACAAACCCTAGCATCAAACTGATTGCCAAATTTACAGTCTTTGACAAGTGTTTTGAGATCAGCATAAAGATTACACAGATTTTCACCAGGTTTCTTTTTTCTTTGCTAAAATTGTATTAAGTCTGTGATAAAAAGGCTTGCCAATAAAATGACCTTCCAAAATCTCTACTAAATCATAATTTTTTTTTAAGGTGAGGCATATCTGGGGCACACAGACTAGCTAGAGTGTTATATACTTCACTTCCTAGTGAAACAAGCAAGCAATTATTCTTTTTAGCACTTTCAGTTATACCACTGTGGGCAAAATGTGCCTCAAGTATGGACATCTACACATCAAAGTTCATTAGTTTGGGATTAAAAGGCTCAATTTAATGCATTGGTGATAGCCATGGTTAGCCTAGCCTAGGTAACAGATGAAGTATTTTTCAAAAACAACAGAAGCCAATCTACATTACCTCAATCCACATAGCCAAGCATAAGCTTTAGATATCCCACTTATCTCTTGAAAATTGGATGTCATAATGGGTCAAAATCAGCTTCAAAGCGTTGAGATTCAATCCAGACAGCTCGTCGCCACAAATATTGAATCCTAAGTCTCTAAATTTTACGCTAGAGTCAAATAAAATCTATAATAAATCTAGGGCTTTATTCTTGAAGCTGGTATAAACAAAACAAGCCACTCATCCAGGCATCCACAATAGGCGAACCAAGTATAAGTACAAGAATATCAAAACAAGAGAATTAAACTCTAATTACTAGGAAATAAACACGAAAAAGAAAGCAAAATGAATAAATAATAAGAAGCAATAATAAACAAATATACCGAAACTCTCACATCAGGTTTCTTTTCTCCTTGCTGAAACTGAATTAAGCTTCTGTGATAAGAAGACTTGACAATAAAATGATCTTCCAAAATCTTTACTAAATCAGAAAAATTCTTTAGATGAGGCATATCTGGGGCACACAGACTAGTTAGGGTGCTATATACTTGACTTCCTAGTGAAACAAGCAATCAATTTTTCTTTTTAGCACTTTCAGGTATATCACTGTGGGCAAAATGTACCTCAAGCATGGACATCCACACATCAAGAAGATAAAAACAAACAGCTGAATGACAACCTAAATGAATTAGATGTTAGTTCACTGCTCTCTTCTGACAGAGACGAGATTGCAGCTTGGAATGTCCAGATTAAGGAAAACATTAAACAGTTTAGAAAAGAGTTCCAGGAGCTGAATATGGAACATGATGCCATGAAAACTTCCTTTGCTGATGCACTAAAGGGGAATGTGGCAGTGAAAGAGGCTGTAAAGGTGGTGGCACTGGAAAACATACAAACAGTTGACTATAAAGAGACAGTAATCAAAAAAATGAAAGACGTTGTGATGGAAAGGGCAAATCCACTGATTAAACAGGCACTTGATAAAGAGAAGACAGTGGTAATCTCAGGCATAAGCAAATCCCAGCAGCCAACATGGCAGGGGAGACTTGAAGAAAATAAAGCTAGAATTATAGACCTGATAAGAAAGCTTGGAGAAGATTGTGGTCCTGAAGATATTGTAAACACTCACCAACTAGGCAAATATTCGAGGGAAGGAAAGCCGAGACCAACAAAAGTAACCTTTGAGAGAGGGGAAACATGTAGGGAAATATTGTTGAGAAAAAAAAGTCTAAAAGACCCTCAAGAATTCAAAGAAGTGTTCATTAGACGATACAGAACACAGGAAGAGATGGAAAAGATAAAAAACTTGTTTCAAGAGGCAAGAAGGTTAAATGAGGAAAGAAATGAAGAAGAGAAGAAAAATTTTAATTTCAGAGTTCTTCCAGACAAAGGGGAGATAAAGAAGATAATGACAGAAGATCAGGGGATGGGGCCTCATTAAGATTGTTATACACAAATGCTGATGGATTAGCTGGTAAAGCAGTAGAATTAAAAGATAAGATGCACAACAGTAAGGCAGATATAGTAACAATTACAGAGACTAAGTTGAGTGAGGACATAAACAATGTCACAGTTTTTCCTAAGGCCTTCAGAATAATAGGGGTTGAAAGATCTGAGAGGACTGGTGGAGGGATAGCACTGCTCATAAGTGAAAGGATTCAAGTTGAAGAAATAAACTTGGCTATAGAAAGTGAGTTCAAGGAATTTCTTGTTGCTCGCATAAATACTGGGTCAGAGAGCATTATAATAACTGTTGTATATAACCCACCAAGGAACCAGAATAGGCTAGAAGTTTATGAGGAAAGTCATATAGGTACTATTGAAGTCATAAACTCAGTTGTTAACATGGCATGGGAGAGAAAATGTAGGATTTTGATTATGGGAGATTTTAATCATAAAGAGATAGATTGGATAAATCTTGACCCATACGGTGATGAGGACTCATTCGGGGCAAGATTCCTAGATTGCGTACAAGGGAATTTCCTACACCAACATGTAATGGAACCAACGAGGGCCAGGGATGGGAATGAGCCATCACTACTTGATCTAGTATTCACAGACAATGTGTTGGATATTGAAAAAATTGAGTATGAACCACCAATTGGAAAGAGTGAACACTGTGTGTTGTTGATGGAGTATATCATTGAAGGTATTCTTCCTGAGAGTAGAGGCACTGAGGACATGAGGAGGAAGTATCCGAAAGGAGATTATATCAAAATGAATTAGCCTTTTGCAGTTATTGACCAGAGAACCTTATTTTACAACAAATCTGTACAAGAAATGTATGACAGCTTTTGTGAGAAATATGGGAAGATAGTAGATTGCTGCATACCTATCACCAAAGTAGGTGTAATTCATGCCAGAGAGAAATGGTTCGATAATGAGTGTAAAAGAGCTAAGGAGTGGAGAGACAAATGCTGGAAAAGGTATAAGAGGAGAAAAAACATAAATGCCTAGCAAACCTACAAAAGAGCAAGAAATGACTACCTAAATAAAAGAAGAAAGGCAGAGAGAGACTATGAGAGGGACATCATCAGGAAGTGTAAAGAAAATCCCAAGTTTTTCCACATCTTTATCAGAGGAAAAATGAAGGTAAAAGAACAGGCTTTAAGGCTAAAGAGAGCGGATGGAAGCATCACTGAGACGGATGAAGAGATCTGCAAAGAATTGAACAAGGAGTTTCAGTCAGTATTTACAGTAGAAAATACCCAACCCCCTCAGATTGCAGAGATAGCAGCTCAAGAGCCAGTATTAGAGAGAATCAACCTTACAGCCATAGAGGTATGCAAAGCACTGATAGAGTTAGATGTTTATAAAGCTACAGGTCCTGATGACATATCCCCTCATGTACTTAAAAAATGTGCAAACTCAATATCAGTGGCACTAAGTATCGTATTTAAAAAGTCACTGGAGTCAGGGTAGATTCCATGATGCTGGAAACAAGCAAATGTGATACCTATCTTCAAAAAGGGAAGAAGGAATACGGCTCTGACCTATAGACCTGTTTCCTTGACCAGCATAGTTTGCAAAGTTATGGAGAAACTATTAAGGAAAGATATCTCTCTTCACTTGGAATCCTTCAAATTTTTGTCAGTGAGGCAACATGCTTTCAGAGAAGGTAGATCAACAGTAACAAACTTATTAGAATTTTATGATGAGGTAAGCCAAATCTTACAGGAAAAAGAGGGCTGGGCAGATTGCATATTCATAGACTTCCAGAAAGCATTTGTCATTGTTCCATATGGTAGACTTATTAGGAAGCTGCAAGCAATTTCTAGAATAGGTGGAAATGTCTTGGAATGAATAAAAACTTACTTAGAAGGAAGGGAACAGAGGGTTAGAGTAAGACACTCAGTGTCTGAATTTAGAAGAGTTAGTAGTGGAGTTCCACAGGGTTCAGTTTTAGGGCCACTTTTGTTCCTTGTATATGTAAATGACCTACCAGAGATGTAAATTCATTCATGAATATGTTTGCAGATGATGCAAAGATTGTGAAGAAAGTAGGAAACAAGAACAATGGTAGAAAACTTCAGGAAGATCTAAATAGTCTGCATGAGTGGTCAGAAAAGTGGCTAATGAAATTCAGTACTTCAAAGTGTAAGGTAATGAGAATGGGTACAAGTGAAAGAAGGCCCAAGCTTGACTACTCGGTGGCTGGAGTACAACTTCAAGAGACAGAAAATGAGAGAGATCTAGGAGTAAACATACTATCAGATTTGTCTATATAAATACATATAAATGGCATAGTAAGGGCAGCATATGCTTTCTTATCAAATGTAAGGGTAGCCTTCAGGCACATGGACAAGAAAATGTTCAGAAATATTTATGTAACCTATGTGAGGCCAAAACTCGAAAATGCAGCCCCGTTTTGGAATCCGCACTTGAAAAAGCACATAGTTAAGCTTGAAAAAGTTCAAAGACATGCCACGAAACTGGTGCCAAAAATACGCAATATCAGTTATGATGAGAGGCTGAGAGAATTAGATTTACCATCACTCGAAGCTAGAAGAGTGAGGGGGGATATGGTGACAGTCTTTAAATTCCTTCATGGTTATGATAGAGTGAATAGGGATCGATATTTTGATATTGCTGGCTCTAGAACTAGAGGTCATAGTTTGCAGCTTCATAAGAAAACTTCTTTGCAGGATGTAAGGAAATATATTTTCAGTGTAATAGTAGTTGATAATTAGAACTGGCTAAGCGAGGAGGTAGTTAATGCTATCTCAATCCATAGTTTTAAGGACAGGTATGATAAGTATCACTAAGTACAAAATGGAACTGATGAGGAGACTGGAAGATACGAGCTTTGGGCTCTTTCCCGTAAGCACAATGAAGTAATCAAAGTTCATTAGTTTGGGTTTAGAGTGCTCAAGTTTTGCATTAGTGCTATGCATGGTTAGCATAGCCAAGTTAACAGATGAAGTATTTTTAAAAAACAACAAAAGTCAATCTTCATTACCTCAATCCACGTAGGCCTACTAGACTAACAGGAGCAATAAGCAGCACAGGATAGCCTATCAAAAACTTGCCGGTTTCAAACCTACCGATAGCCTAGCATAGGCTTTAGAAATCCCACTTATTTCTTGAAAATCGGCTGTCATAATCAATCAAAAACAGCTTTAAAGCATTGAGATTAAATCCAGTCAGCTTGTCGCCAAAAATATTGGGTCCTAAGTCTATTAATTTTATGCTAAGGTCAAATAAAATATATAATCACACTTCGACTTTATTCTTGAAGCTGATATAAACAAAACACTCATCCGAGCATCAGCAATAGACGAATCAAGTATATGTACAAGAATATGAAAACAAGAGAATTAAACTCTATTTAATAGGAAATAAATACAAATAAGACAGCAAACAGAATAAATAATAAGAAACAATAATAAATAATTATACCTCAACTCTCACACCCCGGTTGTGTTGCTTCCCTTCTAGCACCTTGTCTACCGATCCTTCTGCTATTACCCCTGACTCAACAGCAATATCTCTAAGGCCTGCACTTCCAAGCATTTTACCCATAATAGAACAAACAAAACAAAACAAACTTTATTTCCATTTCAATACAATGGGTATTCGTCAGCCAGGGTAAGCCCCAACCCCCCACTGTGGTGTCCAACCACAGCAGTTCCTGCCAGTAAACAGCTAAAACTCTCGGTCTTGGACGGGAACCGATCTTTCGACCTCGTGAATGCGAAGCCAGCGCGTTACCACTGTACTAGCCAGCAAATTAGAGAGAATGTGGAAGTTTCTCATCACTAGAATGATGGTTTCGAATCTGGGGTTGATGATTCCATATTATTTCTGATGCCTCTGCATATAGGGCCTGGTCCATGACGACAGCAATTTTTTCAACCCCTAATTGCTTTTGGATTGCTACTGACTGACACAATATCTCATATACATTCGAGGTGTTTGTTGCTGGGGCATTGATGATTTGTAGATATCCAATGTTATCTGGTGATATGGTCATTTGGTCATGTGTTCTGATGTTAAAGCCAGTCCATAAATTGGTTGTTTGATGAGTAGGATCATGGGCCCGTGTAATTATCAAGAGAAGATATTTGTTTTCAGCAACCGTAATAGCCTCAGTGATTGGGATGGACAAATTGGCTGGTAGTGGTGGTGGACCCATTCTTTTACCAGAGATGTATATAGGCAATATGGTCTCTAATGGCTCTATGCTACGTTTCTTTTCACTCCTGTCAGTGGTTGGATTTTCCTTTGGTGGTGGTTGACATGATAAGGGGAGAGATTGAACAATAATTCCTTTAACTTGATGAGATGTTCCAGATCCACTTCGTGTCTCCTCCATTCGATCAATGTGATCAAAGGCAAGTAAAGTGGACACATGTGTCTGGGTTCCTGAAGGCAAAGTACATGAACAACTGGTGTTGCAAATCTTTTCAATACAAAGAGCAGTGTCAGCCTCCTCTAACTTAGTGTATAAACAAGAGTGACCAAGGCGGTTGAGAATCTTAATCAGTTCAACATTACCAATCAATGGCTTAACAACCCATGAAAGAAGGATATGTTTTGGTGTCAGGGTCTTTCCATTTGAAACTGCATTCAGTACACCTTGTCCCATAGACCAAGCCAGTTGGTTTACATGATCAGAAGGAATACACTCAGCTTGCTCTCCCCCAAGAAGGACCCTCAAAAATTTACTCAGGTAATTGGGCAGCTCAGCATAGTGGTTGTCATGCTCTTTGGGTTTTGGAGGCCATGCCTGCTCGTTGATTCAAGCCAATTTTACACTGTCATGCAGCACTAATGCAATCTTAACAATCAATTCTGAACACTGCTCTTCATTTTTGTAGGCTTTAAGTTTTGCTTGAAGGTCAATCATTTCACGAACCATAGAATCTGGTGATATTGTATTTGGTCGCAGGTAAATGCTACGTCGAACATTGAACAAGGTCAAAGTGTTACCAAATTCATTTTCTAGGTGCCTGCAAGTGTGTGTTTTTGTTTTTTACTTAATTTTATCTCTACTCCTTCCTCTTACAGGTGACATCCTAATTTCACTGTAAGGTCATTCAGTGGGATCAAACAAGGGTTACTGAAGATATCTGTTCGAATATATTCAAACAAATGTTGCAAAGCCTTTTTTTTAAAGCACAGTGTAATCGTTCTCGGATTTGTTATCTGGACTCAAGTATTTACGTGAACTAGCATATAGCTTATAACAATAAGTGTGGTAGTGTTTTTCAGCTGCCACAATATTCCTCGATGTAATGACAAGAAGTCTTTCGTCACAGTTCTTAATTACGATGTCTGGGATAGTTTTGACTGCTCTCATTTTAACAGCTTGAATCAAAGGTTCCCTGTTGTGAGTTCCCTTTACATACTTGGACTTTTTCTCACAGAAAATGCATATTTTAGCATAGACAGGTGAATGTTCTTGAGTAATTCCTTACTGTACTGAATGTACAGTAGAAGAACTTTCACCCTCATTGCATACTGAACTTTCTGATTGTTTTTGTAGCTTGAGAAGTGCTTTTATTGTGTGATTACCTAATTGTGATTACCTAATTGTGTTTACGGGAAAGAGCCCAAAGCTCGTATCTTCCCGTCTCCTCATCGGTTCCATTTTATACTTAGTGATACTTATCATATCTGTCCTTAAAACTATGGTGTTGGGGTTTAGGATGCTAGAGTGTTGTTAAGAGTCTGTTTTACTAAGGGGACTCAAAGTACCGAGCTCGGTTAAGAGCTCACAAACAGACAGGACAGATACTTGTACTTGAACACCCCATCTCTATTACCATTAGTCGGTTAAATGAAACTCAGAATTCAACTTTCTTTTAATTTTGGAAATGCAATGACATTAAAAGAATTGAATTAAATTTCTCAAATTAAATTTTATGAAATGCTGCCTCGAATCCCGGAGGTGGTGAGCACGATTTCGTTTCCCGGCACCACGGACGTATGCCAAGACTTTGGCCTCAACTCGATGATTACCTCTGTCACACAGGCAGAGTAGAATACAGGACACTGCAATTTCAGAAACAGAAATGACACACTGTTTATAATGGGAAACTGAAAGCATGAGCACACCTATAATGAGTTTCCAATGTCATTTTACTGGATAAAAATATATTGGTTATTCACAGCTAACCAGAAATATTTATGCTACCATAATAGCATACAAAACCATTAATTCTTTACTGGTTTTAAAGAAAACAATATATTCACAATAAATGAAGAATAAGCAAGACAAATACAGTATTCCTTAAATTGTGTGTAACCGC
>JAXCGZ010024101.1:0-15581 GCA_037179515.1 Halocaridina rubra | reverse complement strand
ATGTTCTTATGTACATGCAAGGACAATAGCCGTGATACCTATTGTAATGGGGTTGGTCGAGTCAAGGCACACCACCTTTTCTCAGAAAGCCAGTTCATCCCATCTCACTCATCTTCGCTATTTGGTAGATAAAGGGGTCACCACATTTCCCCTTTTAGTTCCTGGGTTCATCCAGTGAGGACGTGCTTCCAGTAGCTCTAGTCTTGACCATACTTAGTACAATGGAGAGTGGTGGTGTTCTTTGTGCTGGTGGTGTTAGTGGTAGTGGTGTTGGTGGTGGTGTCGTTGTTGGTGCTGTTTGTGGCTGTGCTGGGGATTTGTCCTCGTCTGATGCAAGCAAACTCATTTTTAATTTAAGAAATGAGTTGGCCGCGGTCAGGCAGGAGGTCAGATCCTTAGCTGAGGAGAACAGGGATCTGAGAGGTAAAGTAGAGGTGTTAACCAGGAAGGGACAATTGAATAATGAAGACGACTGGAAAGTTGTGAATAAGGGTTCAACGAAGATGGTTCTTAAGAAAAATGATACTTTTAGACTACAGGTTGCTAATTCATTTAGTTCACTTAGAGATGAATGTGACAGTGGCGGCAGTAATTCTTCAGGACCCATAGAGTCAGATAGGTGTACTAGCGATCGTAAAAATGGAAGTGGGAAAAGCTCTCATAAGAACATAAGAACATAAGAATAGAGGACACTGCAACATGCCTACTGGCACACACGAGGCAGCTCCATTTTTGAATTGTATTTTCAGCATGTCTAACCTATTCTATTCTACTCTACTTATTTATTCTATTTTTCTTTTTATGATTTTTCTAATAAGCACTAACCTATTCATACCCACCCTACCTCTGTCATATGTCTATCTAATCTACATTTGAAGGTCGGAGTAACCCATCCTCTGGATAAGTCTCGTTCTTTGGTAATTGTAGGGGATTCACTATGCAGATATGTAGACAGGAAACTCAGGCATAGAGTTAGAGGAAAATATTTTTTCCTTGGAGCAGGTATGAAGAAGGTGGACGAGTCAATAAATAGCTGGATTGAGAAAAAAGATGTTGTTTGTTTGATAGCTGGGGGAAATGACGTGCAGGATGGTAGAAGTGAAGAGCTGATTAGGTTGTATAGACAAGCCCTGGATAAGATCAGGAAAAGGGGTGCAGTTCCTGTGATGTGTGGTATTCTCCCTAGGCTTAGCCAAAGTTCAGAGTGGTGGTCTCGAGCTATAGGAGTAAATGCTAGGATGAAAGTCTTCTGTCGGGAGAATAATATAGGTTTTATAGACGGGTGGGATCACTTCACTAGTCGTAAGCATATGTATGCAAGGGATGGAGTGCATCTTTCTAATTCAGGTGTCTCGGTATTGGCTGGTATGATAGACAGAGAGGTAGGGGGGTTTTGTTAGACACAAATAATGAAATGATTAATACTTGTGCAGAGAAATTAGTCAGTAAGGGTTCAGTAAATAGTGGGTCAAATAACTGGGAGTCTAAGGATAAGAACCATTTGTTACATAGAACAAATATTAACAAAAAGAATAGCCACAAGAAGGGTAAAGCTAGAGAAAATTTAAAAGTATATTATACAAATAGCCGTAGTTTAGGTAACAAGATAGAAGAACTGAGAGCCATAGTATGTAGTGAGAGACCGGATATAATATGCATTAGTGAAAGTTGGATTAATTTAGAAAGCAAACACCTTAAAGCTGAGTACATAATTACAGGATATAAACTTTATAATGCTGATCGTAGTGCAGATAGAAGAGGGGGAGGGGTAATTATGTATATTAAAGATAGCCTCAAAAGCTGCATTAAGTCTGGAATTAAGACAAATCTAAATTCAGAAACCTTATGGGTTGAAATTAAAAATAATATAGAAAGTCTAGTTGTAGGAGTAGACTAGACAATATAGAGTCGCAAGTTATATACGATGAAATTTCTAAAGTGACCAGGTCAAATAGAGTTTGCATTGTAGGCGATTTTAATTTTAGACATATTAACTGGGAAACCATAACAGGTGATAGTAGCTCTAAGGAGTTTTTGGAAGTAGTAGAAGACAATTTCCTTTCTCAGCATGTACTTGAAGCAACACGGGGGGTGAATACACTAGATTTAGTTCTTAGTAATAGAGAGAATATGGTTACAAATTTAGAAGTTGGTGAAAAATTGGGCAAAAGTGACCATGATTCTATTAGATTTAACATAATTTTCAAGGAAACTATAAAGGAAAATAAGAATATTGTTTCAAACTTTAGAGCAGGAGATTTTGAGGGCTTAAAAACTAAATTATCTAATGAGGTATGGGAAGGGATTTCTGGGGTACAGATGTGGGTAGTTAATCCAGCAGGTCAGGTCGCAGGTAGCGGATTACCCCAAAATTTGAGTACCACATGCCAAGGATTATCACAAGATAAGATCAATACATTAAATTCTCTCACAGGAAAGAACAGCAGTCCGTCAGTTAATATAAATTTGGATGAGGAATATAACAATTTTGTCATGACTCTTAAGAATAGTCAGAGAGACTATATTCCCATGAAACATTGCAGATCAAGAAAAAATGACCCTAAATGGATGAACAATAGAATAAAGAATCTTATAGGTATTAAAAGAGGAATATACAGGAAACTAAAAAGAGGTGAAGAGCAGGTGAGGCAGCAATATATACAGTTAAACAGGGAAGTTAAAAAGATAGTTAGAGAGTCGAAAAGAAAATACGAAGTTAGAATAGCAGGAGAAGCTAAAGAAAATCCTAAAGAGTTTTATCAACATTATCAAACAAAATTTAAGGAAAAAGTCGGATCAATTGAAGTAGCCAATGGCCATATCACAGATGACGATAAAGTGATGTGTACATGTTTAAATGATTATTTCTTATCTGTATTTACAAATGAAAACTTGGAAAATATTCCGGAAATAGAATCCATTTACAGAGACAATCCCGATAATATACTTAGTTCAATAAATATTACGAGAGAGGAGGTAATAAAAGAAATAGATAAATTAAAGGCTCATAAATCTCCGGGACCTGATGGAATATATGCTAGAATATTAAAGGAATGCAAGGAAGAGCTTAGTTGTCCACTAACTGCATTATTTAATAATTCAATAAAATTAGGATCGGTACCCATGGAGTGGAAATTGGCAGATGTGGTACCAATATTTAAAAAAGGAGAACGAGTTAAAAAGAATAATTATAGGCCGGTAAGTTTAACGTCAACAGTGGGTAAGATTCTAGAATCCATAATTGCAAATAAAATAAGGGCACATCTAGAATTACACAGACTGATGAAACTGTCACAACACGGGTTTCTTAAGGGTTTTTCGTGCCTTACAAACTTACTGTCTTTTTATTCAGAAGTTTACGAGGCAGTAGATTGTGGCAAAGAATATGATACAATATATCTTGATTTTAGCAAAGCTTTTGATAGAGTTCCTCACAAAAGATTAGTTAAAAAGCTGGAAGCTCATGGTATAGGAGGAGCTGTTCTCAGATGGATCAAACAATGGTTAAAAGACAGAAAACAGAGGGTTTGCATAAATGGAGAGAAATCAGAGTGGGGCTCGGTTACTAGCGGGGTACCACAAGGCTCGGTACTGGGTCCCCTATTATTCATCGTATATCTAAATGATCTGGATTCGGATATCAGTAGTAACCTAAGTAAATTCGCAGACGACACTAAAATAGGTAGAACTATAAATGGAAAAGAAGACATTCATGCTTTACAGGAAGATCTAAATAGATTATCTGAATGGTCAGACAAATGGCAAATGGAATTTAATGTTGAAAAATGTAAAGTAGTTAAAATGGGTACTATAAAAGACAATACTAGTTATAAGCTAAATAACCATGAAATCATGAGTTCTCAGTGTGAAAGGGATTTGGGAGTTCTTGTGAGTAGTAGTCTTAAGCCAAGAGAGCAATGCACAGCAGTCAGAAATAAAGCAAACAGAATTTTAGGATTTATCTCAAGAAGCGTTAGCAATAGGACGGAAAAAGTCATTTTGCAGCTCTATCTTGCATTAGTTAGGCCCCATTTAGATTATGCTGTGCAATTCTGGTCACCCTATTATAGAATGGAAATTGAATCCTTGGAGAGAGTGCAGCGAAGAATGACCAAGATGATACACAATATCAGAAATCTCCCATATGAGGACAGATTAAAAAAACTTAATCTACATTCTCTAGAGAGGCGAAGAGTTAGGGGGGATATGATTAAGTGTATAAATGGTTTAAAGGGATTAACAAGGGAGATATTAATAAAGTTTTAAAAATTCATGATCAAACCAGAACTCGTAATAATGGATTTAAGCTTGATAAATTTAGGTTCAGAAGGGAAATTGGTAAAAATTGGTTTGGTAATAGAGTAGCTGATGCATGGAACAAGCTTCCTAGTAGGATAGTAAATGCCAACACCTTAGACACTTTCAAATGTAGATTAGATAGACATATGACAGAGGTAGGGTGGGTATGAATAGGTTAGTGCTTATTAGAAAAATCATAAAAAGAAGAATAGAATAAATAGGTAGAGTAGAATAGAATAGGTTAGACATGCTGAAAATACAATTAAAAAATGGAGCTGCCTCGTGTTTGCCAGTAGGCATGTTGCAGTGTCCTCTATTCTTATGTTCTTATGTTCTTATTCACGCCACTCTATTTTGGTCACGTTGGGGTAAGTTTGGCAAGATTATTCTGTTTTAGGGCCCGACAATCGTCACTTAATATATTTTTGTTTGTCAAAAGTTCGCAATTGAGGAAGCTATGTGTCGTACCACTGTCTTAAGATCTTTTTCTTCTTCGTCTACATCTTTTCCCACTTTTATGTGGGGTCGTTGTTTCTGGCCAGTGTTCTCCATATGTTCCTGTCCCATACCTTATCACCCAACAAACCTTTAGACCTCAGGACGTCATTGATGCACTGTCTTAAGATGATGTACCCATATAAAGAAGCGCAAAGATTACTTTATTCCTAAGGTAAGCTAGCCTAACATGTTTTGCTAGCCCAATGTAAATTAATATCACTAGGGCATTTTTATTTTCTTTAATTAATGAAGTTACTAAAAAGCTTTTTGATCCGCCTCTCTCCAGCCAGTCCAATATACATACACAGATAATATTGTGACAACTAAGAAAAGGAATTTTTGTTTTGCGTATCTTATTCCAAAGACAGATGTTTACACTAATCTTCATTTAAATGCCTGATGGTGGTAGGATGATCACAGTTTTAATAGTTATGAATGTACTTATATTTTATTAGGCTTAAACTTTTCTTAATTGCATTTATGTATTTGTAGTTTTTTTTTTTTCACAAGGAGCGATTGAAGGAGTTATATGTGATATGAAAAGCAAATTTTGTGGCTTATTTCCTCGAGAATGCACTAGTTTTCAGCCATTTGCCAGCTCATATCTTATAAAAATGGATGTGTTTCTCTCTGAACCTGACAGAATCTATCCCTACTAATCACAGGCTCACCTCTAAAAAGCTCGGGCAAAGCTCTTTGGAATCTCTTTCATCCAATCACAAGTTCATTTAAAAAATCGTAGGCTATCAATCGTCACCTACAGAGCTACAGTACTATTATCCTATGACAAGCTTTCCTCTTAGAAGCATTGGATAAGCTCATTTTTATTTTAACCTTCCGAAGCTCTTCAGCCATTCGCAGCCTTACCTTTGAAATGCTTCGCCAAGGACTTTCGGCACCTGACGGTACTCTTTGCAGCCATTCACAAGCTCACCTCTAAAAAGCGTTGTTGAGGGTTTTCATGTATCTTGGCAGAACTCCTTTCTTCCAATCACAAGCTCGCGTCTAAAAGACTCGGATTAGAGATAAAACTCCTTCCAGCCAATCACAAGCTCACTTCTGAAAGGGTTGCATGAGATTCCTTTGGTACCCTGGCAAAACTCCTATCAGCCAGTCAAAAGCTCGCCTCTGAGAGGGATGGGTGATACTCTTCCTGAGCCGAGCAGAACTTACCTTGCCTGCGCTTTGTTTGCCACGAATTCAGCTAAATTGTTACTTTTCATATGTAATTTATGTTGAAATCTGCGATTGCTTATAAGATGTATAATGTGATTTCTCCAAGTAGATGATCCACACTGTTAGGGGAAGAAAGAAAAAAAACAACAACCCTCAATTGATATATATTTCGACTTGAGAAATTCTGTTATGTACATGAGGGATGTGCACGCTGGCCCTCCCTCTGATATACAAATATTTTCTCTATATATTATATGTGTAGCTATAACATATGTAGCAGTATTTATGACAGGTATTAAGTACTGCTATTAGTTCACTTATTCTTTGTTTATGCGAAATAATATAAATGACATTTCAAACTTTTTAGAATACATAAATTTTTGCTAAATAATTAATCTTAGCGTAAAATATAGGGACTGTATTATGAGGAATACATGTACTCGAATCCAACTGCTTCTTGTAAAAACAAGTTTGTACAATATGTAAAAAGACAGCAACAACAACAACAACAACTACTACTACTACTACTACTACTACTACTACTACTACTACTACTACTACTACTACTACCACCACTACTACTACTACTACTACCACCACTACTACTACTACCACTACTACTACTACTACTACTACTACTACTACTACTACTAATGATAATAAGAATTCAATCACGACAGCAAGTAATGATACTTGGAAACAATAGAGACAAATTATCCCACTCGGGATTCTACCCTAAACCTTGGAGAAGGTAAATTCTGAAGTGGGAGCTTCTGTCACTTAACCAAGAGTCTTAAGGTCAATTCCCCTGTAGGGTAATGCTCCAATATAGCTTTTACATATTAAGCTATATAGAGGGAAGGGGCTAGAATACGTCCTCCGTGTTTCCCTGCGTGTCGTAAGAGTCGACTAAATGGGGCGGAGCGAGGGAACTGGGAATCCCATCCTCTGTATTTTTCCCAAAGAGTCAGAGTATTTTGCCTTGACTCAGCCACTTCCCTTATAAGGGAAAAAAAATGGCTCATGTATGAAAGTATGTATCAATAATGATAAGATGAATATATATATATATATATATATATATATATATATATATATATATATATATATATAAATATATATATATATATATATATATATATATATATATATATATATATATATATATATATATATATATATAAATTCATTAACCGCGAAATAGAACACCTAATAATATTACTGAAAGGCAAGTACTGTTGTGTTGAATGGTAAAATGGTAAGTTTTTGTGTGAAAGACATATTGAGATTGTCTATGCCCTCTTCAAAGTCGCTGGTTAGAGTCCTATTTTTAAATGTCGGCGATGGCTCAGAGGTAGAAGCTCTCTATGAAATGAGAGTTCACGTTCTCTAAAGTCTTAGGATCGAATCCAGTGTGGGTGTAATGTGTTAATAATAATGATTCAACTACTATTACTACTACTTCTACCACTACTACTGCTATTTCTACTACTACTACTACTATTACTACTACTACTACTACTACTACTACTACGGTGATTCTTTGCGGAAGACATTGGTTTTGGAAAGTGTATCCGCTACCCCAGTGAATGCCCTTTCTAAACTCAGACCGTGGCAGGCCGCAAACTCTCGACCTGACGAATCAAAGTCACAAGAGCTACAAACCCTGCCACGGCGGCCACCCTACTTTTACTTCACACGATACTACTACTACTAATAATAATAATAATAATAATAATAATAATAATAATAATAATAATAATAATAAAAATAATAATAATAATAATAATAATAATAATAATAATAATAAGAAAATTATTATTATTATAATTATTATTATTATTATTATTATTATTTTTATTATTATTATTATTATTATTATTATCATTATTATTATTATTATTATTATTATTATTATTATTATTATTATTATTATTATTATTATTATTATTATTATTATTATTATTATTATTATTATTATTATTATTATTATTATTATTATTATTGTTATTATTATTATTATTATTGTTATTATTATTATTATTATTTTCATCATTATTATTAGAGATGGTATTAGTAATACAACATTAGTTGTAAAAACTACAGCTACATTAGCAAATTTCATAATTTTCAGTACAGAAATACTCATTACCTTTGCAGGAACACAAGTGAAGAGATGAAATGGCTCGATATAGTAAGAATTTTGTCTCACTGCCAAAGATAAATTAAAATTCTTCCTGTGTAAGATTTCGCATTCTTCACTCAAGAGGTTCTTCCGGCTCTCAAACCTCCCTGATATGGTTTCATTCTCCACTTGGGTCAAATTCTTCTTGTTCTCCTCCTCTTCAGGAGTGAACGAAGCTTGATCCTGAGAAACCTCTTGGACTGTTGCCTCGTCAGATATATCCGAGACCGTTGTCACGGTCAAATATTCATCTTCATCATCCACAAAGTTTATGTGGAAAGGATTTTTTTCAAGTACAGCCTTTAGGCTTTGTTTTGCTTTGGTCGGAACTTCTGTTAGATCAAACACAAAGGCAGAGAAAGCAAACAACACCATGCCTGACACCAAAATTATATGAGTACATTTACGATAAGTGACACTCATGATTCTTGGATCTACAGTGCCTTGTTGGGGGATACGAAGAACAGATGACGATGATAGCACAGCTGCTTGAGGTACATGCAACATATGTGCTATATATATATATATATATATATATATATATATATATATATATATATATATATATATATATATATATATATATATATATATATATATATATATATATATATATATAAGAACATAAGAACATAAGAATAGAGGACACTGCAACATGCCTACTGGCACACACGAGGCAGCTCCATTTTTGAATTGTATTTTCAGCATGTCTAACCTATTCTATTCTACTCTACTTATTTATTCTGTTTTTCTTTTTATGATTTTTCTAATAAGCACTAACCTATTCATACCCACCCTACCTCTGTCATATGTCTATCTAATCTACATTTGAAGGTGTCTAAGGTATTGGCATTTACTATCCTACTAGGAAGCTTGTTCCATGCATCAGCTACTCTATTACCAAACCAATTTTTACCAATTTCCCTTCTGAACCTAAATTTATCAAGCTTAAATCCATTATTACGAGTTCTGGCTTGATCATGAATTTTTAAAACTTTATTAATATCTCCCTTGTTAATCCCTTTAAACCATTTATACACTTCAATCATATCCCCCCTAACTCTTCGCCTCTCTAGAGAATGTAGATTAAGTTTTTTTAATCTGTCCTCATATGGTAGATTTCTGATATTGTGTATCATCTTGGTCATTCTTCGTTGCACTCTCTCCAAGGATTCAATTTCCATTCTATAATAGGGTGACCAGAATTGCACAGCATAATCTAAATGGGGCCTAACTAATGCAAGATAGAGCTGCAAAATAACTTTTTCCGTCCTATTGCTGACGCTTCTTGAGATAAATCCTAAAATTCTGTTTGCTTTATTTCTGACTGCTGTGCATTGCTCTCTTGGCTTAAGACTACTACTCACAAGAACTCCCAAATCCCTTTCACACTGAGAACTCATGATTTCATGGTTATTTAGCTTATAACTAGTATTGTCTTTTATAGTACCCATTTTAACTACTTTGCATTTTTCAACATTAAATTCCATTTGCCATTTGTCTGACCATTCAGATAATCTATTTAGATCTTCCTGTAAAGCATGAATGTCTTCTTTTCCATTTATAGTTCTACCTATTTTAGTGTCGTCTGCGAATTTACTTAGGTTACTACTGATATCCGAATCCAGATCATTTAGATATACGATGAATAATAGAGGACCCAGTACCGAGCCTTGTGGTACCCCGCTTGTAACCGAGCCCCACTCTGATTTCTCTCCATTTATGCAAACCCTCTGTTTTCTGTCTTTTAACCATTGTTTGATCCATCTGAGCACAGCTCCTCCTATACCATGAGCTTCCAGCTTTTTAACTAATCTTTTGTGAGGAACTCTATCAAAAGCTTTGCTAAAATCTAGATATATTGCATCATATTCTTTGCCACAATCTACTGCCTCGTAAACTTCTGAATAAAAAGACAGTAAGTTTGTAAGGCACGAAAAACCCTTAAGAAACCCGTGTTGTGAAAGTTTTATCAGTCTGTGTAATTCTAGATGTGCCCTTATTTTATTTGCAATTATGGATTCTAGAATCTTACCCACTGTTGACGTTAAACTTACCGGCCTATAATTATTCTTTTTAACACGTTCTCCTTTTTTAAATATTGGTACCACATCTGCCAATTTCCACTCCATGGGTACCGATCCTAATTTTATTGAATTATTAAATAATGCAGTTAGAGGACAACTAAGCTCTTCCTTGCACTCCTTTAATATTCTAGCATATATTCCATCAGGTCCCGGAGATTTATGAGCCTTTAATTTATCTATTTCTTTTATTACCTCCTCTCTCGTAATATTTATTGAACTAAGTATATTATCGGGACTGTCTCTGTAAATGGATTCTACTTCCGGAATATTTTCCAAGTTTTCATTTGTAAATACAGATAAGAAATAATCATTTAAACATGTACACATCACTTTATCGTCATCTGTGATATGGCCATTGGCTACTTCAATTGGTCCGACTTTTTCCTTAAATTTTGTTTGATAATGTTGATAAAACCCTTTAGGATTTTCTTTAGCTTCTCCTGCTATTCTAACTTCGTATTTTCTTTTCGACTCTCTAACTATCTTTTTAACTTCCCTGTTTAACTGTATATATTGCTGCCTAACCTGCTCTTCACCTCTTTTTAGTTTCCTGTATATTCCTCTTTTAATACCTATAAGATTCTTTATTCTATTGTTCATCCATTTAGGGTCATTTTTTCTTGATCTGCAATGTTTCATGGGAATATAGTCTCTCTGACTATTCTTAAGAGTCATGACAAAATTGTTATATTCCTCATCCAAATTTATATTAACTGACGGGCTGCTGTTCTTTCCTGTGAGAGAATTTAATGTATTGATCTTATCTTGTGATAATCCTTGGCATGTGGTACCCAAATTTCGGGGTAATCCGCTACCTGCGACCTGACCTGCTGGATTAACTACCCACATCTGTACCCCAGAAATCCCTTCCCATACCTCATTAGATAATTTAGTTTTTAAGCCCTCAAAATCTCCTGCTCTAAAGTTTGGAACAATATTCTTATTTTCCTTTATAGTTTCCTTGAAAATTATGTTAAATCTAATGGAATCATGGTCACTGTTGCCCAATTTTTCACCAGCTTCTAAATTTGTAACCATATTCTCTCTATTACTAAGAACTAAATCTAGTGTATTCACCCCCCGTGTTGCTTCATGTACATGCTGAGAAAGGAAATTGTCTTCTACTACTTCCAAAAACTCCTTAGAGCTACTATCACCTGTTATGGTTTCCCAGTTAATATGTCTAAAATTAAAATCACCTACAATGCAAACTCTATTTGACCTGCTCACTTTAGAAATTTCATCGTATATAACTTGCGACTCTAAATTATCTAGATCAGGTGGTCTGTAGACTACTCCTACAACTAGACTTTCTATATTATTTTTAATTTCAACCCATAAGGTTTCTGAATTTAGATTTGTCTTAATTCCAGACTTAATGCAGCTTCTGAGGCTATCTTTAATATACATAATTACCCCTCCCCCCTTTTATCTGCACTACGATCAGTATTATAAAGTTTATATCCAGTAATTATGTACTCAGCTTTAAGGTGTTTGCTTTCTAATTTAATCCAACTTTCACTAATGCATATTATATCCGGTCTCTCACTACATACTATGGCTCTCAGTTCTTCTATCTTGTTACCTAAACTACGGCTATTTGCATAATATACTTTTAAACTTTCTCTAGCTTCACCCTTCTTGTGGATATTCTTTTTGTTAATATTTGTTCTATGTAACAAATGGTTCTTATCCTTAGACTCCCAGTTATTTGACCCACTATTTACTGAACCCTTACTGACTAATTTCTCTGCACAAGTATTAATCATTTCATTATTTGTGTCTAACAAAACCCCCCTACCTCTCTGTCTATCATACCAGCCAATACCGAGACACCTGAATTAGAAAGATGCACTCCATCCCTTGCATACATATGCTTACGACTAGTGAAGTGATCCCACCCGTCTATAAAACCTATATTATTCTCCCGACAGAAGACTTTCATCCTAGCATTTACTCCTATAGCTCGAGACCACCACTCTGAACTTTGGCTAAGCCTAGGGAGAATACCACACATCACAGGAACTGCACCCCTTTTCCTAATCTTATCCAGGGCTTGTCTATACAACCTAATCAGCTCTTCACTTCTACCATCCTGCACGTCATTTCCCCCAGCTATCAAACAAACAACATCTTTTTTCTCAATCCAGCTATTTATTGACTCACCCACCTTCTTCATACCTGCTCCAGGGAAAAAATATTTTCCTCTAACTCTATGCCTGAGTTTCCTGTCTACATATCTGCATAGTGAATCCCCTACAATTACCAAAGAACGAGACTTATCCGGAGGATGGGTTACTCCGACCTTGGGAGACTTACCTAGGCTCTTGACCTGAGAGCTTTTCCCACTTCCATTTTTACGATCGCTAGTACACCTATATATATATATATATATATATATATATATATATATATATATATATATATATATATATATATATATATATATATATATATATATATATATATATATTAATAACACTGAACTTTAACATACAGTCTAAAATGGTAGGAATAGCCCATTAAATAAAACAATGAAAATATATATATAAAAAGTACTTATTAATTTCGTGACCTAAACTGGTCACCTTCTCAAAGTACAATGTATATATATATATATATATATATATATATATATATATATATATATATATATATATATTTATATATATATATGTATATATATATATATATATATATATATATATATATATATATATATATATATATATATATATATATATATATATGTATATATATATATATATATATATATATATATATATATATATATATATATATATATATATATATATATATATATATATATATATATATATATATATATATATATATATATATATATATATATATATATATATATATATATATATATATATATATATATATATATATGTAGTCTCCGTGGCAAAATGGTAGCGTCTGCGACTCTGAGGCGACAGGTCGAGGGTTCGGGCCCCGTCACGGACTGAGGTTCGTAAGAGCATACACTCAGGGTAACGATTACATCTGCCAAAACAAGTCCTTCGTAAGAAGGCAATCGTACTAGGATGTCGCATGACTGAAGTCGTGCTGAAGCCAGAATCTGAAACTGTAACAAGTCGTGAAGAGAAACGTGAGAGGCTAGAGGTCAAGGGTGAAATAGAATACTCTCCCAATTGTTTTTCTGCGGTACGGTCAATGTTTGTAGAAAGTGTCAAGGAGATATATGACCGGACCCATGGGACTTAGCATCCGCCATCAAGTACCGGAAGAGGATGGGAAAGGCCAAGATGTTAGCCATTTCCTAAACCACAAGAAACACAAACATTTGACCCGCACGTATGTACATGCCCTGGAGAGATACCCAATAGCCACGCTCTGACCTGGGACTTTTCCGTTCTATAAGCCAACTGAAATAGCCCAACCCCCGAGAGGAGGGACCTCTCTTTGAACCTGAAGGCAATTGGCAGAAGTAGATTTAGCGACACGCCCTGCCCTTTGGGGTATTTCAAGCATCCCCATGGCAGCCAGAAAGCAGTCAGAGAGCGACAGTCAGTCAGAATCTTATCCGGGGCACGAATAGATCATAGATTGTGATAGTCATAGGGTGAAAGGCATTGAGGCGTCGAAGATGTTGTACTCCAGAATAAACTAAGATAAAGGAACCACTGCTTGTCCATTCTTACCTTGCACCCTTCTGGTACTAATATTAACGTAGTGAGAAGAATTCATTACGATAACTGGTGACAAGCGGTGGGATAACCCAGTCATCTTACAAATTGGTGAATTCAGATGGGATAGTACAAAATCATTACGACAACTGGTGGCAGCGCAGTACGGATCACACTCCTGGAAAAAAGTACGAAGAGACTCATATCAGAAGAAACCAGTGCGAAGAAAAGAAAATAAGAATGGCAAAAGCAGAAATCCAACATCTCCCAATTCAAGAAATGAGTGACGAGGCCAAACACCGGAGAATTCTCGAACTGGAGGAGCACGTGCGGCGCCTACAAACTCCTGCCGACGCCGCTCCGTCGAGAAGGAACTTGGTCAACGCCGACAGAGAAACCGACGCCTCAAACATCGACGAACAGCCTGCCGCTCCGAGCCCCGTGGTGACACAGGGAACGCAGCAGGACAAGCCCCCGCCCCGTGCCCTGGTTGTAAAGGCGCCTCGAGTCAAAAATTCACCTTTATACCTCGACGGCGCAAATGTAAAAGACCTCGAATGTCCGTCCATTATTCCCGCGGCCGACTTCCTGAAATACTTGGGTCTGCGGATGAGAAGTGACGAGTGGTCAAACAGAGAATATTATGAAACTTTTAAGGAACTATTCCTAAGATACTTCTTAGTAAGCCGAAGTGTGACCAGAGCATTGAGTGAAAATGTCCATTACAAGAAGTATAAGTTGCCGGATCCGACCAAGAAGACGGCGATTCGTCGATTTTACTCGAGAGATGGAGAATTGGACGGAAACCTCCTGTGCCCAGAAGGAGAACCCCCTCCTTCCTTGCCTTCTGCCATGAAGTTCTTCAGGACCACCTCCTTAAAATAGCTAAATACTTGTGATCTGTATCCAGTGAGTAATGGGACAATTAGTAAAAGAAATTGAGGTCGGTGGACGCCGCCATTTTATCTTGTAGTTATGCTTTGACTCAGCCAACCTGCCTATGAGGGGTGTGGCTCCTAGTAAATTAATAAAAGTAGAATTTCTGTACCCATTACTAATATGGATAATTTGTACTAATAGCTATAAATGGAAAAGAAGACATTCATGCTTTACAGGAAGAGCTAAATAGATTATCTGAATGGTCGGACAAATGGCAAATGGAATTTAATGTTGAAAAATGTAAAGTAGTTAAAATGGGTACTATAAAAGACAATACTAGTTATAAGCTAAATAACCATGAAATCATGAGTTCTCAGTGTGAAAGGGATTTGGGAGTTCTTGTGAGTAGTAGTCTTAAGCCAAGAGAGCAATGCACAGCAGTCAGAAATAAAGCAAACAGAATTTTAGGATTTATCTCAAGAAGCGTCAGCAATAGGATGGAAAAAGTTATTTTGCAGCTCTATCTTGCATTAGTTAGGCCCCATTTAGATTATGCTGTGCAATTCTGGTCACCCTATTATAGAATGGAAATTGAATCCTTGGAGAGAGTGCAACGAAGAATGACCAAGATGATACACAATATCAGAAATCTACCATATGAGGACAGATTAAAAAAACTTAATCTACATTCTCTAGAGAGGCGAAGAGTTAGGGGGGATATGATTGAAGTGTATAAATGGTTTAAAGGGATTAACAAGGGAGATATTAATAAAGTTTTAAAAA
>JAXCGZ010024100.1:0-15627 GCA_037179515.1 Halocaridina rubra | reverse complement strand
TAATGACCTGTCAGATGTGAAGGGATTATAAAAGATGTGTAATGAATATCCAGCTCTCTCTGCTGGGTTTACTGTACCTCTGCATTACTTTCATGATGTCTATTCTAAAAATTCTCCTTTGTACTTATTATTATTATTATTATTATTGGCAACAATAATTTTCCTCCATTGTTATTATTATTATTATTATTATTATTATTATTATTATTATTATCATCATCATCATCATCATTATGACGAATTCGTAATTAAACCATTATTTTTACTATAAGTAATGTAGTTTTGGGTTGAATGAACAAGAGTTACTTAAAGATTTTCTCTCTCTCTCTCTCTCTCTCTCTCTCTCCTCTCTCTCTCTCTCTCTCTCTTCTCTCTCTCTCTCACTCTCCTCTCTCTCTCCTCTCTCTCTCTCTCTCTCTCCATCTCTCTCTCTCTCTCTCTCTCTCTCTCTCTCTCTCTCTCTCTCTCTCCTCTCTCTCTCTCCTCTCCCTCTCTCTCTCACTCTCTCTCTCTCTCTCTCTACTCTCTCTCTCTCTCCTCTCTCTCTCTCTCTCTCTCTCTCTCTCTCTCTCTCTCTCTCTCTCTTCTCTCTCTCTCTCTCTCTCTCTCTCTCTCTCTCTCTCTCTCTCTCTCTCATCTCTCCTCTTCTCTCTCTCTCTCTCTCTCTCTCCTCTCTCTCTCTCTCTCTCTCTTCTCTCTCTCTCTCTCTCTCTCTCTCTCTCTCTCTCTCTCTCTCTCTCTCTCTCTCTCTCTCTCTCTCTCAACATCCTATTCTACCCAAGCCCCCACACTCCCTTTGCAGCCAACTGGGGAGGGGCACTTTACACAGTTATTAAAAGTAAATAAACCAACAGATGTACAAACAATGGGCAGCCCTTAATAATAATAATAATGATGATGATGATAATAATCCCCACAATCATCATCAAAGGAAAATTATTGTTGCCAATGATAATAATAATAATAGTAAGATCTAAGCAGAATTATTGGAATAGACAACATGAAAAGTAATGCAGAGGTATATTAATATATATATCCCTTGCTATATCGCGATTTACCTATCTCGAATTCAGTGCATCGCGTTTTTTTTTGGCGAGTTTTAATTTTTTGGGGGGGGGGTATATGCAAGAATATTAAAATATTAAAAAAATAAAATTTTCAGTATTTTCATTATTTTATTGAAATTTTTTTTTCATTATTTTATTGATAAAAAAAATGTATTTCCCAGCCTAAGGATGAAAAAACAGTAAGAAATTGTAAAAAAACATAAATTTAAACATGTAACTCTGCACCATAGAAAGTACGATTCCAATATCGGCGTTTCGGAAAACGCAAAGGGTCACACCTACACGAGCTAGCACATATTAAAGTGTCCAGTATTTTCATTATTTTATTAAGAAAAAAATTTATTTCTTAGCCTAAGAATAATAAAACAGTAAAAAATAGTAAAAATAAAATTTAAACATGTAACTCACAGTATTGCACCATGTAAAATAGGATACCGGTATCAGTGTGCCGGGAAACGTAAAGGGTTGCACCTACGTGAGCTAGTACATATTAAAATTTCCAGTATCTTCATTATTTTATTGATAAAAAAGGTTTTTCCTAGCCAAAGAATAATAAAACAGTAAAAAAGTAAAAAACATAAATTTAAACATATAACTCACAGCATTGCACCTTGTGAAATACTGTATGATAGCGTACACTGTATTGGCGTCTTGGAAAATGCAAAGGCTCACACCTACGTGAGATAGTTCATGGGATGCTTTTGGCTGAAAGGGTGGGAGACAACGAATCACAGAATTGTTTTTCTGTATGTTCTGTATCATGGGGTCTGATTGGCTTTTGATTGAAGCTTGGTTCTCCCACCATCTTCCATTGTCTCGCCTCACTCGTTCAGTCTAACCCACGTGTGCGCCGTTCGCATTGTGCCTCTTAATACGTTGTGTTTGTGATTTTTTTTATTCATGTATTTCAACCTCTGCAATGCCTCCCAAGCGTCCTTCACCTTCTAATGCTTCTGGTAGTGAGCCTAAGCGGCAAAGGAAGATGTTAACCATTAGCAGATAAGGTAAAACTGTTAGATATGCTGAAGGAAGGAAGAAAGTTTGCAGATGTTGGCCGCCATTTTGGCCTCAACGAATCTACATTCGATACATCAAAAAGAACAAGGCAAATATCAGGTAAATAGCGAATATTTCATTTAGTAAAACAGCGAAGACGGTCGTAACACCCCGCAATAAGATAATAGTGCGGATGGAATCTGCTTTGGCCTGTGGATTGCTGATTGCAGAAAGAAGAACATCGGCATAGACAGCAATATCATGCAAACAAAGGCGAAGAAGCTGTACGATACATTCGCTGCAAACGAACCCGACGATGACAGTGGCGACCGTGGAGAGGAGGAGAGAGAAGAAGATATCGACAACCCACAACCAGGACCCTCCAGTGATTCTCCACCGAGGAAACAATCGTTCGTGGCAAGCAAGGGATGGTTCGCCAAATTTCAAAAACGCTATGGCCTAAAGAGCGTTTCAGTTTATGGCAAAGCTGCCTCTGCAGATACAGCTGCGGCTGAAGATTATGTGAACAGTGATTTTAAGAAAATTATCGCTTAAGGCGAATATGCTCCTGAGCAAGTGTTTAACATGGATGAGACTGGGTTATTTTGGAAGAGAATGCCATCTCGCACTTTTCTCTTCAAGGAAGAAGCTAAAGCCCTGGAATTTAAATTACACAAAGACTGCGTTACCCTCATTATGTGCGGAATGCTGCGGGCTTCTTGTTAAAACCCCGGCTTATTTACAAGTCAAAGAACCCTAGGGCTTTGAAGAATAAGAATAAGATTCTGCTGCCAGTGTATTGGATGCATAACCCTAAGGCTTGGATCACGAAAAGCCTCACATCGGACTGGTTTCGGTAATGCTTTACCCTTTAGGTCAAAATTTCTCTTGCGGAGAAGGGCCTTGAATTTAAAGTCCTTCTTTTGATGGATAATGCTGGTGGCCACGCAACTAATCTCAAATATGACAGTGTTCAAGTAGAGTTCCTGCCACCGAATATGACATCACTGATTCAGCCTATGGATCAAGGCGTTATTCGTGCGTTCAAGACCCTCTACACACGAAATGCCCTGGTGAACCTTGATGAATCCATGGATTCGGACAAAGAATTTTTCAGTGAAGACTTACTGGCGTTAATACACGATTGCTACATGCCTTCAAAATATTCAGAATGCAATCGATGAGATGAAGGCGGCCACAATCAATGCCAGCTGGAAGAACTTGTGCCCCGAAGTCATCTGCGACTACAAAGGATTCGCTTTAGAGGAAGTCCATTACTCGGGAGTTGTGAATTTCTGAAGTTGGCTGCATTGCTAGGAGGAGAAGGCTTTAAAGATATGGCTCACGAAGACGTGAATGAACTGATCGACTGCCACTCGCAGCCTTTGACTGATGAAGACTTGGAGGAAATGACAAAATCAGCAAGCGAAGAAGACGAAGAAGAACAACCAGAGGAAACGCACGAAGAAATCGAAGAACCTGGCCTTACACCTGAACGTCCTGCAGTCATGCATGAACATGTGAAAACAGTCCAACAACTTTTGCAAGAACATGACGATAATATGGTTCGTTTGGTGACCTTCTGCAGTCTCCTCAACGATGCCATGATTCCTTACAAGACCACCTTCCAACAAAAGAGGAAACAGAGCAACAGCAACTCCCCAATACCAAATACCATGTTCTTCTCTCACAAAAAGCAGCCGTAAAGCTGTCATTGGCTTCGGAATAATTTCCTCTGGAGTCTATACACGTCATCATCACCTCATTCACGGTAAGTTTACCTATCACATTCATTTAAACATACGCTTGCATGCTGTTATTTATAAAGTAAAGGGTGTTTTTTTTTTTTTACAGTGCAGGGAGGGTTTATACAGTAAAAGTAAAAATAAATGTGAAATACCCATGTATATAGGGTGATCCTACTTCGCGGAAATTCGCCTATCGCACCCGGTCCTGGAACCGAACCCCCTCGATAAACGAGGGCTCACTATATATATATATATATATATATATATATATATATATATATATATATATATATATATATATATATATATATATATATATATATATATATATATATATATATATATATGGAGTTTTCATATTACGTCTGGGTTCTTTCCTGACAACTGCCTTAAGTTGAAAATCGACGTAAGTCGGAATTCACTTAGATTCGAACCTAGGTCCCCCAACCTATGCAAAGATTCGAACGTAGGTCCCCCAACCAATGCAAAAAGTAAACCATCAAGAATATAGAGAAAGCTCTATTTACAAAAACTTATCTTAATACCTCTCCTAAACTTTAAAATTAACATAATATACAGGTACTGTCAGCAGTACTGACAGTAAACAACACATATAAATAAATATCTGTACTATATCACACTTCAATACCTGTACTCTGTTACTGTATAGTACAACACTGTAAATAGTACCTGTCCAGTATACTGTACTCATGTGGTGTGCTTACATAGGGAGGGAGAGCCTTGTTTATTAGGAGAAAGCTCTCTATGTCAGCTGCTGACTAGACAGGGGCAGGCAGGTGATTCTGGAAAGGCACAAGAACTGTCAATACATAATCTATAGAAAATAAAACTATATGATATAGAACACTTATAAACATAAAAAATATCACACTAGTATCTCATTTTTTATCAAGTTATTGCATTGCTTTATTTATTTATTTTTATAAATGCAATTGGTTATATTGAAAAATTATATTGAATTTAAAAAGAAAAAAATACATATATAGCTTTTTTTTTTAACCCATTCTTTTTTTTTAAATATTGGTACCACATCTGCCAATTTCCTCTCCTTCGGTACCAATCCTAATTTTATTAAATTATAGAATTGTGCAGTTACTGGGCAACTAAACTCTGCTTTACACTTCTTTAATACTCTAGCATAAATTTCATCAGGTCCCAGAGATTTGTGAGTCTTTAATTTATCTATTTCTTTTAAAACATCTTCCCTTGTAAAATTTATTGTACTAAGTATATCATGGAAGTATATCATAAGGACAGTCTGTGAATATGTATTCTACTTCTGGAATATGTTCCAGGTTTTCATTGGTAAATACAGATAAGAAATATTCATTTAAACTTGTACACATCTCTTTATCATCATCTGTGAAATGACCGTTGGCTACTCCAACTGGTCCAACTTTTAGTCCCTAGAGGACCAGGAAGGAAGGGTAAGGGAAACTAGAGAATGAGAACTCCCTATATATATATATAATATATATATATATATATATATATATATATATATATATATATATATATATATATATATATATATATATATATATATATATATATATATATATATATATATATATATATATATATATATATATATATATATATATACATACAGTGATCCCCCGCTGGATCGCGTTTCTTGGTTTGCGTTTTCACTGTACCATGTTTTTTTTTTTGTCAAATTATTATTTTATTTTTTGGGTATATGCAAAAATATTAAAATATTAAAAAAATAAAAAGTCTCAGTATTTTAATTTTTTTATTGAAAAAAAATATTTCATTATCTAATTGATAAAAAAAATTTATTTCCCAGCCTACGAATAATAAAACAGTAAAAAATAGTAAAAAACAAATTTAGATATACTTACGTACAGTATAACTCACAGTATTGCATCATGCGAAATAGTGTCCGATAGTGTACAATGTATTGGGGTCGCAGCTACGTGAGCTAGCATATATATTTATATTTCGAGTAGTTTCATGATTTTATTGATAAAAAAACTTATTTCATAGCCTAAGAATAATAAAACTGTAAAAAATAGTAAAAAACATAAATACTAACAGTATTGCAACATGTAAAATACGATACCACTATCAGCGTTTCGGACAAAGGCTCGTTCAGTCTAACTCACGTGTGCGCCGTTCACGTTGTGCTTTTTAAACGTTTTGCTTGTGTCTGATAGCATACAATGTATTGGGGTCGCAGTTACGTGAGCTAGCATATATATTTATTTTTCCAGTAGTTTTATGATTTTATTGATAAAAAAACGTATTTCTTAGCCTAAGAATATTAACAGTAAAAAATAGTAAAAAACATAAATACTAATTATTGCAATATGTAAAATACGATACCGCTATCAGCGTTTCGGACAAAGGCTTCCACCATCTTCCATTGTCTCGCCTCACTCGTGTGCGCCGTGATTATTTTACTCGCATATTTTAACCTTTGCAATGCCACAAGCATCCTTCATCTTCTAAGGCATCTTGAAGTGAGCCTAAGCGGCAAAGGAAAATGTTAACCATAACAGATAAGGTAAGTTTACCTATCACATACATATAAATTTACGTTGCATGCTGTTATTTATAAAGTAAAGGGTGGTTTTTTAACAGTGCAGGGAGGGTTTATACAGTAAACATAAAAATAATTGTAATATACCTATGTACATGAGTATGTCATATAAATTTACGCTTGCATGCTGTTATTTATGAAGTATAGGGTGGTTTGTTAACAGTACAGGGAATGTTTATACTGTTAATACGGTGTAAACGTAAAAATAAAATATCTATGTACATATAGGCTGATCCTATTCCGCGATTTTCCTGTTTCGCGCCGGGTCCCGGAACCGAACCCTCGCGATAATGGGGGGATCACTGTATATATATATATATATATATATATATATATATATATATATATATATATATATATATATATATATATATATATAAATAATAGGTCATTTATTTCCTCTTCATATTCCTCTTTCTTTCCTTAGGAGCGAGCGAGTAGTCTGGGCATCCCCACCTTTCTATTTATTTTATGCATAGATTGAGGGCATGCATTATGGTTCTGGTGGAAAAATTCCAATGAGGAGCCTATTAGTCTGCTGTAATTGGATTGCTGTATGTGTGTTGTAATGGAATGAGTTAAAGTAAAAGAGAGCACAGCCTTAGTAATCTTGTTGTTTAATGTGCGATTGTGGAACAAGTGAGAGTAAAGGGGTGTTTTCCATTGCATATTAAACCAACATCAAGACTCTCAGTTCCTCCAAATAGTAGGGTTGTAACAGTAGCAATAACTATTTGTGATTACTACATAAAGTACTGTAATAAAAAAAAAAGTCAAATTAAAATCTTTAATGATATTGCCTTTTCAGCCTGACTTCAGAGGAGGACCTCCATTCTTTGGAATGCCACCAAATATTCGAGGACCTCCTCCGAATGCAGGACTTCTCGGTCCACCTCCTAATCAGAGTTTGCTCGGTCAGCCTCCTGGTATTCAAGGAATCAAGGGTCCACCTGCAAATTTGGGCATTAGAGCTCCACCTCCAAGACCTGATGGCCGAGGACCTAGTCGATGGGGTGATAGACAGGTAATGGCTGGAAATATATTGATTATAATAATAGGCAATTCTGCCCTCTTACCCTGTAGGTGACCCGATAGGGGGAATTGTGGCAGCCTTTTATTCCCAAAGAGCTAAGAGGATTGATCGAGGTTTTAATAGTTTCTGTCAAATGTATGTGCTCTAGCTCGTCCACTCCCCTAACAATGGAGATTGTAACCATTGTATAAGTATATATGCAAGTCTGAGAGGCCAGTAACCTTATAAAATGAAAATAAAATATAATTTTCCATACTGAATATACTGTATAGGATAATTTGAAGATAATGTTAACATAGTTTGCAGTACCTAGAGCCTGATAACCCTATCAGAATGAAATACAAGCCTACATGGTTGTCATACTGCATCAACTTTATTGCCAAAAAATGAGGATTTATCAGTATAGCTTGATTCTGTATCAACTGATAGTATCACCCTTGTAAAGCACTGTAATTATGGTGCTGCCAATACTTATCTTTAATATGGTAATGGTACTAACAATGCAGAACTTTCTTTTGATAACACGCTGCCATGTCATACTTAAAACTGTAAAAATGAATCTTACAGGGACCCAGTAAAGATGAGTCGTCTGTTATGGGAATATCCGAAATGCTCGACGAGGCAGCTATGTAAGTTTCAGCAAAATTTTTATTGGTTTTTACCTCACTCCCAAACAAAATTCAGTATCTCTCAGAACCTGAGCAGGATTCCCAAACTTTAGTAAAATTCACTCTAGCTTTTAGTTCTCGCCTCCTCTTACACTTGTCTTTTAGCATGAAAAAATCAGAGTAAGAGGGCACCAGGAAATAAGTCTGCTTCTATTTCTCATAAGGTAATCAAATACCATATTGATTGTGTTAAGGAAACAAAAGGATTTGTACACAGTAACAGATTTCCTTGCCTGATAATGGTACAGATATTAGATTTAACCTGTTCTATTAGATCTATTTTTACATTCCTCTTAGAGGAGAAGGAAAGCGGTTGGGTAATATAGAGGATGGAAGGGATTGAAAGATATAGAGACGAGTGATCTGCTGTGGCAACCCCTAATGGAAGAAGCTTTTCTATTGAGATCAATTATTTCATTTCTCATAGAGGACGACGAAGGCAATAGGGCAATATAGAGGACAGAGGGGATAGATCAATATAGAGACTAGTGATTTGCAGTGGCAACCCGTAATGGGAGAAGCCATATGAAGATTACATTCCTCTTTAAAATTTTGACTTAAGAGATTGTAAAGCCATCAAAAAATAATTATATTGATATCATAATCTCAATGCTCGGAAAATAGTGGTAGAGCCTGTGAGTTGGGAAGTGATGAGCCTGACAGATGCAGGCTTGATGCCACAATGGCTCATTAAAAAAGATATCTACCCTTCATCCCCAAGCTCCAACCTGTCTGTTTTTACCCCCTTTTATGTGAGGGTTGATTGTAATGCATGAAAAAAAAAAGTCGCTTATATAAATATTAGTAATCCTTACTTTTCAGGGAAGAAATACATGGCGATGGTGATTCAAGAAGAGATGGTCCACTCGATCGCAGAATACCCGATTGGGATGACAAACATAGGAACAGAGACCACAACAGACAGCCAGAAGGCCGATTTGATAATCACTCCGGCCGTGATCGTTGGGGAGGCCATCCCGACGACAGACGGGGAATGTCCGAATATGACAGAGATAGAGAGTCGCATGGAAAAGATGGACTAGACAGAAATTCCTATGGCAGAGATGACAGAGACTACCTCAGTAGAGACAACTGGGATCAGTATAACAGAGACCAAGACCTTCGAGGTGCCAGAGGCCCTGCTGACAGGGACAGTAGAAAACAATTTGGGGATGACAGAGATCCATTCTCTGAAGATAGATCAGGGAGGCAAGCTAGAGAAAGACCTTCTGAGGAACCCTTTGGGAGGCAACCATTCAGCAGCGATAGATACAGTTTACGAGGTGCCAATGACAGAGATTCTGGCAGAGATGACCGTGACCCTTATGGCAGAGACAGAAGAGGTTTCTTTGGTCGTGACGAGAGAGAACCGTTTAGTCGCGATCCCTTGAGGCCAAATGTCGTGGACTACGGTCATTCATCGAGAGATATGGACGGTAGGGGCAGATGTTAGTAGTGTAAATGGCTATATTGTTATCTGCTGACTTACATACATGAAATTTTATTTATGCAGTATTTGTCGTATTGGCATTTGTGAACTGTGGGAAGATGTAAATTATTTGTACATTGTATAAATGTTTGTATGGATATATGAAAATATGAATGTATAAAAATTTTACATTTACTGTACTTGGAATTTTTCAGATATGATAGGTGAAGGGCCAGAATCTGAGGAAATGGATCTTGATAAAGAGGTTAGTGTGTTGTTGGCTAGTGTTAAGATTTGTCCTCCAGGGAGCTGTAGGGTTATTCATATTTTCGAGGCAAGTCACTTAACCTAACTTGGCAGTTTGCTGGGATATTTAGCTTTACACTGGGATCTTGAGGTTACTCATCTTTACCAGATCCATCTAGCCTTCTGAAATCTAGCACTTTTGATATCAGTGACATACTATAATGTTTATCTTAAAAAATGGTAACAGCTGTTCAGTACAAGGTTGTTTGCCAGATTGTAATATAATGGATCATAATAAATTCTCCGCATGAAACTGTACATGTTAGACCTGGAGTGGGAGCGTCTGGAGCTGCAAAGGAGGCCAAATGGATACCAACCCCTACCCCTCCCAGGGCATGAAAATCTGGGAGAGACTTTGGTCACTGGGATGATTACCTAATATCTCAACACAACACAATAATATAGTTTTTTCCTCCGAGAAATGATTATTTGGTGATCATTTCCTGAAGATTACTAGCTGAACACATTGTGAGCAACTCAGGAAACATATTGGCAGACTGAAAAACACACAGCCACATACTCCACCAACACTTCCAACACTATCTGAGAACTCTTGGGGAAAGCCCAGGATCGGCAGTGATCTTCCTTAGCAACTCAGGAGCTATTTGGCCAGGCAGCTTAGGGAACAACAACAGCAGTTGACATAAAGTCTACGAAGTGTGTATTTCAGTATAGCTGTATTTTATGATCAAATACTCAGTGTAGCCTAAACCTGATGTTTATAAACAAATAAAACCCATGAACATGCGGATATTAGATTCGGAGTAATGGGAAAATACTTGATTTTCTTTAGCATAAAACTTTCCCCACTATCGTGTAATCTTATGGTGATTTTTTAATTTGTCTACATATCTTGCCAAGACAAAATACTAGCCAAACCAGTTACATTCTTAAAGAAGCAGCAAAAGTGAACTTGTGATGAACAGAATGTTAGGATTTTGTTATTTAATAAGTAATTTTGTGGGCTCTAGGGCAGGTACTCCCAAGCTACTGCTCCCAACAAGTCTCCCCTGGACATCTGCCCCACATGAAACTTCCCCCCATAGAACAACTGTCCCAGATATTTGATTTTATTCAAAATTATGTTCTGCAGTTATAATTGCCTGCAATGAACCCCTTATCTAACCGAGCCTCTGTCTTATTATAGGACAATTCTCCTAAGTAGAGAATAAATTGAGCAATTGTTCCAAGGGACATTAGTATAGAAGACAGTTCTCCGGATACAAATTTTGTGGCTATTCAGTTGTTGCTGAAAAGAATTGATTAGGGTGTGCAGCAGATATATGTGCTTCTTATTTTCATTTTGAATTTTTTTTCATGTTGCCATGTACCCTTTGTTGTAGTTGACTATCGTCAAATGATATAGTGACACTAATTGGATTGAAAACTTAATGTATGTTAAGTAGCTTGAGAGCTTGTTAACTTTTCAGCACGATCTATTGTACTGTTATTGCTTGAGCAAAGTCAGACTTGCACTTTCCTTTAAAAACTGGTTTATTATCTCATATAAATGTTAATAAATAACATTCCATTTGAATGCTAATGTTTAGTCTTTTGCAAGTATATTTCTTCATTTTTCATAGGGGATGGAAATGATGCAAGCCGAGATGATGAGAGATCAAACATTACAATCAGAACGAGATAAATGGCGAGGATCGGGCAATAGGCGAGGGCCTATGCGTGGTTCTGGGATGAGAGGATATGACATGGGTGGCTCAGGAATGCTTGGTAGAGATACAAGAGGACCTGAATTCTGTGGGAGAAGCATGTGGGGTGGGCTGTCTGACATAAGAGGTAGTGATATGTATGGAGGTCCTCCTGACAGAGGTGGTATGCGAGGTGGTCCTGATATTAGGGGGCCCTCTGACATGAGAGGAACTCCTGATATTAGAGGTGATATGCGAGGGCCTCCAGACATGAGAGGAGACATGCGAAGAGGTCCCCCTGATATGCGAGGCGATATGCGTGGTCCTCCTGATATGAGAGGTGACATGCGAGGCCCTCCTGACATGAGAGGTGATATGCGGGGTCCTCCTGATATGAGAGGTGATATGCGAGGTCCTGACATGAAAGGTGATATGCGGGGTCCTCCTGATATGAGAGGTGATATGCGAGGTCCTGACATGAGAGGTGATATGCGGGGTCCTCCTGATATGAGAGGTGATATGCGAGGGTCTTCAGACATAAGGGATGATATTCGAGGTCCCCTTGATATGCGAGGGCCCCCTGATATGAGGATTGATATGCGAGGTCCCCCTGATATAAGAGGTGATATGCGAGGTCCTCCAGACATGCGGGAAGGTCCACCAGATAGACGTAGAGGCATAACGGATAAGCATGATTCCGATGTTCGTGAACCGCTCTTTGGAAGTTCCAGACAGGGAAGTCATCAACCCAATAGAAGTGACAGAGATAGGGACAGGTCTCCTTTGAGGTCATCTAGTAGGTGAGCTTTGTTACCTGTGTACTTTATATGATCATCCATACATCTGTTTATTTGTCTTTAACATTCATCACTAATAGTTTAGAACTGAGCTTCAGTAATTTTTTAAATATGTATTAAAGTAATTTAAAAGATACTGTGTATAGTTTAATGAATTAAGTCTGGTGTTAGTTGTACTTTTCTATTTTGTTTAAAGAGCTTAACGTAATTATGAAATATATGCCTATTTAAAAATACTATAAAAAGATACAAGAGTTTCATAGCAGTCATTTATGTACAAAGATTGAAATTTGTTTGTCTCCAGATCAGGATCTTCTAACAAATCTGGTGTTAGACCTCCACCTCCACCTACAATTGAAACAAAAGTACCAGAAGTTGAAGGAGAGACTGTAACTATTGACGATCTGATCTCGGTCCCAGGACGATTCATGCGACCCCCCAAAATTGTCATCATTTTGAGAGGACCTCCAGGCTCTGGGAAAACAACAATGGCAAAGATGATCAAGGTATTGAATGATCAGATGCATTTTTAGTCATATTATGTTGCCACAATACCTAAGAGTATTTACTCATATGTTGTCCTGATGCCATCACAAACGAAAAAGAGAGATTTAAGGTAAATTCGAGACAGGGAAAGGGGGAAAGGTGGTGTCGTAGTGGAGGCTCTCTTGTTGAAAATGAGCTAGTGTGTCAGTGAGACCACTGGCAGCATCCAGCTGTGTGGGTGTGACTTTCAACTCTGTGTGAGCTACACTTTCTCTTGCTTTTGCTTTTTAGCCTAGATTCTGGCAGGAACATGCTGTCTCGGGTGGGTTTTACATCACAGATATAGATTAGATTAATAGTTTTATTCTTCACACATCAAAAATGATCATATATTCTACAAAAGGACAGCTCATTATCGGTAGATGAGGGAGAAGAAATTCTGCTCCCATCTTACCTGCTTAATTGTGGCTTGGAGTTGAATTAGCTTTCACTGTCTCATGTTGTTACCAATGAAATTGGCCAATTAATTGAGGGGTCGGTGATTTTCTATAGGTTTACCTGCTTAGTCAACCATTGCCTTGGGATCTTTGGGTCCATATGATTGAAGAGGGTGCTTGGGCTCTGGCTATGTGGTATGTATATAGTTGAGCACCAATGCTATCACTGTCCCTTGCCTTTGCCATTCATGAGAGACCTTTAAACTTTGTAATAAAAGCCAGCTAAAGATGTATAATTAAGGGATGGCTATCCCTGCCTAAATTTTTTTGGTTCCATGCTGATAGTAGTGGTGAGGATACAAAGGTCTTATATCAATCCCTTCTGACTTTTTTATTTATTGTTTTGTGGTCTCCCTTTTGGCTTCCATGAGTTATTCATGTTGAAGCATATCTTATGGCTCTGGGAAAGCTGGTCAAGTATTCTTTCTCTCTTCTCCTTGAGGAAGGAACTAGAGTACCACCTCCATATTCCCCTACGTGTCATAAGTCAACTAAATGGGGTGGGGTTTGGTGACTGGGAATCCCCACCTCTTTATTTACTTCCTCAAAGAGTCAGTGTATGATCATTGACTCCACCCCTTTTATATGGAGGATTAAGGCTTTTGTATATAGATAGATTTCTTTATCCCAGACACCTTGATAAAATGGATATAAATATCTGTGAATTTAGAAGACAAAAGAGTGATACGGGAACAACCAAGGAAAATTGCCCTCATCAGGCCGGGCACCAAGAAATATAAATCGAAGATGTGATTGAAATAGATGCCTTAAAGAGATCTGCTTTTCTGATTTTTTTTTTATTTGCAGGATCGAGAAATTGAAAATGGAGGAAGTCCCCCCAGAATACTAAGTCTTGATGACTATTTCATGGTGGAAACAGAAAAAATGGTCACCGATTCTGAATCTGGAAGAAAAGTCAAAACCAAGGTGAGGGACTGATGTTACATTTTTTAAAGCTCTATATTATTATTATTATTATTATTATTATTATTATTGTTATTTTGAGCCAAGCAACAATCCCAGCAGGGAAAATGCAAGGACTTCAAACCTGATGGCTCCAGCAGGGGAAGCAACATTGTGAGGAAAAGATAAAAGAGAAGCTAGAAAAAATTAATAATATAGAATGGCACAACTCAGTATTGTAATACTGGCATTATTCCAGTATAATTCCAAAAGTATAGCATTAAAGCCTGCTCAGTAAAAATATATTTGTGCCTAGTTTAAACCTCTGAATCTTCATCGATTCAACAACATCTTTGTGGAAGCTGGAATAAACAGTCTTGATTACAAGTTGGTACTATTAATGGTTAAGATTATGCATGGAACTGTATAACCATGGAAGCAACCTTTCTCAACCTTTTTACCCTAGGACAACCCTTAATATCAATCTTTCAGCTTCCCCCGTCAGGGTTGCCACCGCAGAGCAATCGTCTTCAAATCGCCCTACCTTGTACGTCCTTCTCCATCACACCTCACACCTTAATGTCCTCCTCCACCACATCCTTAAACCTCCTCTTTGGCCTACCTTTATCCCTCCTGCTTGGCATCTCCATCCTCAGCATCCTCCTCCCAGCATACTCCTCATCTTTCCTCAGCACATACCCAAACCATCTAGGTCCTGCCCCTCTCACCACATCCTCAAACCGAATGCATGAAATAATTATTACATTTTGAGGCACCCATGAATATATGCATAGTGCTCTGTGCCCCTCTTTTATGCTTGACTATGGCGATTTTCATAGCTTCATTAGGATTTGTAATCAAATATACGTACCTTAAAAATCACTACTTTGCATGAATACAATTTAAATGATTGATATTACTGTTTGTGCCACAATGACCTGTACTTATATGTGTGAGTAGGAAAACCTATTTGCAAATTGCAGTATAGATGTTCGATACTTCTATTTATATCGTGATAACCCATACTTAGATGCTGAAGTTGGTTGACTTCATGGGAGATTGCATTGTAAATGATCACTACTTCAATTTTTCACTTTGACTCATAATTAAATGTTTAAGTAGGAAGACCTAATAGCATATTGGATTGTAAATGATTGATGCTTCCATTTTTGTCATGATGACCCACACTTGCTCGTTAGAGTAAAATGACCCGACAGGAGTTTGCATAGATGCCAATAAATTTCTTTTATTCTTTATAGATAATGGAATATGAATACGAGCCAGAACTGGAAGACAATTACAGATTGTCTCTTGTCAAGTCGTTCAAGAAACAAGTCGATGATGGATTTTTCCCCTTCATTATCATTGATTGTGTAAATCACCGAGTGGATCACTTTGCGGAAGTGGTTTCTTACGGCAAAAAGAACGGATTTGAGGTAATTTGATAAATATTTATACATACAT
>JAXCGZ010024099.1:0-15668 GCA_037179515.1 Halocaridina rubra | reverse complement strand
ATATATGTCTTCTCTATTTATATATTAATGTATTTATTAATTGATATATATATATTTTCACTTTATTTATTAATAATTTTTGTTGTTGTTGTAAAGTGATCCCTTAATTTTGCTTCTTGTTGTCATAACGAACTTTACATTGTTTTGGTTTTCTGTTTTTATGGCAACACTGACTCTGTATTGCCGCCTTTTTCGTGTAGTGTGATATTTTTGGTCTGTTCATTTTCGATACAAAAAAATTGCTCCATAATTATGACTTTGGCCTATTTTGTTACCTTAAATGATATTGTGGTAATCTTGATATCTTGTCAGACAGAACTATAGAACGAACCCCATCTGCAAATGTAAACAAAGATAAAATAAATACAATTAACAAAAGCAAGACTAAAAAACTAAAAAAAATATCATTATGCAACTCCTGAATTACTGTAAAAAAAAAAAAGATAACATTCTACTCACTATTATACGGTGGTGAGCACAGGCAATGGACAAGCACAGTGGCAGTGAGCACGTGACGTCAGCGGTATAAGAAGAGGAGAAGGAACCCCTATCTGCCAAATGTAAGAAACAATTAACAAAAGCAATACTAGAAAACTAAATTTTTTTCATTATCCAAAGCCTGAATCAATGTAACAAAAAATATGTAAAACACATTCTACTCACTTTACATAAAAAGATAACACACATTCTACTCTCTATTATACGGTGACCAACAAGTATGGGATGCGCGTGGTGCAAACGTAAGAAACAATTAACAAAATCAAGACTAGAAAACTAAATTTTTTCATTATGCAACTAGCCATGATATTATAATACAGGTATACAGTTATCTGTAAAATTTAAAAGAACTGAAAACACACATAGTTATAAATATATCCACACACACTGGATAAAATACCCTAATTTAGGGTAATCAGAGAATGATGATGAGTGATATCTACGTTGAGTATATAATAATAAGCATAATAATGATGGTAATAATAATTATAATAATAATGAATTTCATTACATTAGGTTACTCAATATGGATTTAGGGAAATTTTTGTCCAGATCTAGGGTAAACTAAGCTAGTACTCGTGTAAGCAGTGTCATACACTTGCCATTTTTCCCATTTTCTCCAAAATATCCGATGGACAATATGAAAACTTCTTACTTACCATTTTTTCCATTATCCCCATAATATCTGATCGAGAATATGAAGACTTAGTCGCAGTTAAACTAAAACCAGCTTTTGCACTTTTATTTATTTTTTTCCTCATTTTCACGGATAGTGTGATTACCTAATTGTGATTACCTAATTGTGTTTACGGGAAAGAGCCCAAAGCTCGTATCTTCCCGTCTCCTGGTCGGTTCCATTTTATACTTAGTGATACTTATCATACCTGTCCTTAAAACTATGGATTGAGATAGCATTAACTACCTCCTCGCTTAGCCAATTCCAATTATCAACTACTCTTACACTGAAAAAGTATTTCCTTACATCCTGCAAAGAAGTTTTCTTACGAAGCTTCAAACTATGTCCTCTAGTTCTAGAGCCAGCCATATCAAAATATCGATCCCTATCCACTCTGTCAAATATAATATTTATAATCATGCAAAGTTATTTAGTTTCGTTTACGCTTTATTTAAGCATCAGCTGGCATCCGTTTTCTTTAGTTTGCAGACCTTCAAATGTTCCTAAATTATTTCACATATGATTTTTTGCACTTTATTCATAGTAATAATTTATTAGGTAATTATTTATACTTTAGTAGTTAATTAGGATGATTATGAAAATAATATTTATTTTGTTTATAAGATTGTATTGTTTTTACGAAGAATATAGCGATGAAGAAAAAGGCGGCTGTTTGTTTGAAATCCCGTGCCTTCTTAATTTATGTTATTACTAAAAGTGAATATCAGTAATTGATATTATGGTGCCCAGACCCGGGAATTCTTTAGTATCCGGTAAGAACTATTAGTAATATTTTAGCAGCTGTCATCCACTAGAAAATAGATAATGGAGCAGCTTAAGAAGGCTGAGGCAGCAGCAGATGGGTGGTTGACTCGAGTTAGCAAGAAAATAGATAGTTTACTAGCCAGGGATCCACCACCTACCTCTAGTGAGTTAGTAGAATCCCTAGATGAATTTGATAAAAGACTTATGAAACTAGAAGAAGTGCAAAGTCAAATTGAATTAGAAATAGATTCTGATCAATTAGACAGTTATCTAGACCAGGCAGATGCAGCTAGACAGAAGGCTAGGCATACCAGGTTGCAGTGTGCCAATTGACTTAAGGAAATTTCAGTATGTGATAATGACAAGGATTCTACAGTTTCTGGAAGGTCCTCAGTTCATGCAAGATTGCCTAAATTAGAATTGCCTAGATTTAATGGTGAAATTACCCAGTGGCAGAGTTTCTGGGATCAATTTTCCTCTCATATAGATGATACAGATCTGCCTACTATTAGCAAGTTAACATATCTGTTGTCATTGTTAGACGGTCCTGCTAAGGATGTGGTGGAAGGAGTACCACACACTAGTGCCAGCTATAAGACAGTTGTCGATCTCCTTAAGGAGAGATTTGGAAAACCTGAATGCATTATTCATGCACATGTTCAGGCTCTTCTTTCTCTGCAAGTACCAACAGAGCAAGGTAAGAATTATATTACCCAATTGTGGAGACTTCGTGATGAGGTGATAAAGCATACAAGAAGTTTGGATGCCCTAGGTATTACAGGCAAGCAATGTGAAGTTCTCTTGGCTCCCATAATTGTGCATAGGTTTCCCACTGAGTTGAGATTACTGTGGTCAAGGAATTGTGGTGGGCATGAAAGTGATCTTGATTGGTTGTTAAAATGGCTCAAAAAGGAAATTGAAGTTCATGAAAGAAGTGAAATGTATAAGAGCCATACCCCAGCTCCTAGGCCTAATGCTAAGAATGAGGAGAAAAAGAACGTTTTTAGTAAAGAAAATAAAGAAAAGTTGTTCACAGCCTCTGCATTACATGCAATTTCTCCAACAGAAAACTTAAGTTGTGTTTTTTGTGATAAGAAAAATCATAGATCTGAAAGATGTTTTAATTTCTTAGCATTGGATGGTCAACAGAGGTTTGATAAAATGAAAGAATTAGGTATTTGTTTTAAATGTTTAAATAGTGGCCATATTTCTGGAAAGTGTAAGGTCAAATGTGCCAAGTGTAATGGTAATCATAATGTGACCATGTGTGGCATTAAGTTGAATGAACCAGTAGTCCCCCAAGCAAATACACTGGTAGCAAATGATAACCCAAGTGGGCCCTGTGCAATTGCAATGTTGTCAGGTCACTATAGTAATAAGACTGTGTTACAAACAGCTAAGGTAAAGGTAGTAAATAACAAGGGGGACATTATCACTGCTAAGCTGCTCTTTGACAGTGGCTGTGATCGTAACTATGTTAGCAATAAATGTGTAAGTAAATGCAAACCTGATTGGGTCACCAGAACTGAAGCCCCTTATAGTAGTTTTGGTGGACATGCCTCTAGTAGGGATATACAAAGTAATGTATACAAATTACAGGTTTTAGATGATAAAGGTAAAATTGTTTCCATTTTTGCTACAGGTATTCCAAAGATTTGTAACCCACTAGTAAGACCAGTAGTACCAACCCATATTCTAGATGCTTTCTGTCATTTAAATTTAGCAGATAATTTTAATGATACTTCTCCTTTAGAATTAGATATTCTTATTGGTTTGGATTACTACTGGAGCCTCATAACCCCAAAGGATGCTGAGCAGGTGGGAGAAACTGTTGCCATGAAATCTGTATTTGGTTGGGTTTTGTCTGGAAATATTGGAAAATGCTTAATTTCAGGTATGTCTTCAACATCTGATTTTATGTCTCCCTCTTCCCAGCTCTTATGTATATCTGAGGTATCTGATACTGATGTTTTACAATTTTGGGATCTAGAAATTGTTGGAATTACTAGTAAAGAATATAAAGAGGATATTGGAGATAAAGTTGTTAAAGAATTTAAGGATAAAATAAAGTTTGTAAATGGCAGGTATGAAGTTCAGTTACCTTGGAAGGATAACAGTGTTAGAGACTTATTGATGAGTAATGAATATCAAGCCATGAAAAGATTAAATAGGCTTTTAGTTAAATTAGATAAGGATAAAAACTTAGAGGCTGAGTATATGAAGGTTTTTGATGAGTATGAGTCTCTGGGGATAATTGAAGAGGTCCCCTTAGGGGAGGTATTGCCACCTGGACCCATTTATTACATGCCCCACAGGCCTGTTGTTAGATTAAATAATAGTAGTACAAGGGTACGTCCAGTTTTTGATGCCTCCGCTAAGGGACCATATGGAATCTCCCTAAATGACTGCATGTTAACAGGTCCCTCACTTAATCCAGATTTGGTGGAGATACTGATTAGATTTAGGCGTTGGCCATATGTGGTCACTGCTGATATTACTAAGGCTTTTTTACAAATAAGTGTAAACAGTCAAGATAAGAATGTCCATAGATTTTTGATGCCAGGTAAAAATGGAGTAAGACATATGAGATTTAATAGAGTTGTTTTTGGAAACACCACTAGTCCCTTTATACTTAATGCTACTGTTAAGTGTCATTTAAGTAAATATTCTGATTGTGAAGTTATTCAAGATTTAAAAAGAGATATGTATTTAGATAATTCGTTCAGTGGAGCTGATAGCATAGAAGAGGTAGTAAGTAAGTATAGCACAGCATATGATATTATGGCTCAAGCTAACATGTCTCTTGAAAAACTGTCATCTAATAGTGTAATGATAGCTTCCAAGTTTAGTGATAAGATACAAATCCTAAGGGATGATGGAGCTAATACTGTATTGGGTCTTAAATGATATAATCACACTGATATATTTTCATATTGTGGTCTTAATTATGATTCTCATTTTGAAGTTTCATATACTAAAAGAACAATTCTGAGTTTAATAGCTAAGGTGTTTGATCCTTGTGGATTTATCAGTCCATTTATCATGTATGCCAAGATTTTATTTCAGAATATTTGGAAATTGGGAATAGAAGATTAGAACACTTCTGGAATGTTTGGAGGAAAGATTATATAGCCAATCTTCCCCCTGTAGTAAAAGGTTTTAATCAGAAATGTAAGTTAGATGTTGGTAGCTTTGTACTGGTCAGAGAAGACAATGTACCTAGATTACAGTGGCCTATTGGTGTGATTATAAATGTATACCCTGGAAGAGATGGTTTGATTTGTAGTGTTGATGTTAAAACTAGAAAAGGTGTTTTTAATAGATCAATACAAAGACTACATGATTTGGAGATGACTTCTCACTTAAACTTGGTTTTAGAGAACCATTCTGAACAAGTTCCTGATCAAGTAATTGACATTCCTGATGTAGACACTGATGTAGATATTAATGAGTTGTCAGAGCATAATTCTAATCAAATTGTTACTGATGACAATGTGTACTCAAGGAGAGGTCGTTTAATTAAAAGGCCTTCTAAGTTAGATTTATGAAGTATTTGTTTAATTCAAAATAGTAATGTTCTTGAATTGAGTATCTTTATTTAATATAATATAGTGTGTACTAATTGTGTTTCTTTCAGTTGGTTTGTTAAGTATATGATCAGAATCTCCCCCTCCTTTTTTTTTATCTTTGGTTATTTAGTAGTAAACTTATATTGGAATATGTTTGTAACATACTGTACTTTGAAATGTATGAAACTTATGAAGATAAGGTACGCTTCGTCCCTTATGGTGGGGAGTATGTCAAATATAATATTTATAATCATGCAAAGTTATTTAGTTTCGTTTACGCTTTATTTAAGCATCAGCTGGCATCCGTTTTCTTTAGTTTGCAGACCTTCATATGTTCCTAAATTATTTCACATATGATTTTTTGCACTTTATTCATAGTAATAATTTATTAGGTAATTATTTATACTTTAGTAGTTAATTAGGAAGATTATGAAAATAATATTTATGATTTACTGATGTAAAAGAAAGACTGTTTCTGTCAAATGTTATAATGCTTTATTTTGTTTATAAGATTGTATTGTTTTTACGAAGAATATAGCGATGAAGAAAAAGGCGGCTGTTTGTTTGAAATCCCGTGCCTTCTTAATTTATGTTATTACTAATAGTGAATATCAGTAATTGATACACTCTATCATAACCATGAAGGAATTTAAAGACTGTCACCATATCCCCCCTCACTCTTCTAGCTTCGAGTGATGGTAAGTCTAATTCCCTCAGCCTCTCATCATAACTGAGATTGCGTATTTCTGGCACCAGTTTCGTGGCATGTCTTTGAACTTTTTCAAGCTTAGCTATGTGCTTTTTCAAGTGCGGATTCCAAAAGGGGGCTGCATATTCGAGTTTTGGCCTCACATAGGTTACATAAATATTTCTGAACATTTCCTTGTCCATGTGCCTGAAGGCTACCCTTACATTTGATAAGAATGCATATGCTGCCCTTACTTTGCCATTTATATGTATTTCTGGAGACAAATCTGCCAGTATGTTTACTCCTAGATCTCTCTCATTTTCTGTCTCTTGAAGTTGTACTCCAGCCACCGAGTAGTCAAGCTTGGGCCTTCTTGCACTTGTACCCATTCTCATTACCTTACATTTTGAAGTATTGACTTTCATTAGCCACTTTTCTGACCACTCATGCAGATTATTTAGATCTTCCTGAAGTTCTCTACCATTGTTCTCGTTTTTTACTTTCTTCACAATCTTTGCATCATCTGCAAACATATCCATGAATGAATTTACAGACTCCGGTAGGTCATTTACATATACAAGGAACAAAAGTGGCCCTAAAACTGAACCCTGTGGAACTCCACTACTAACTCTTCTCCATTCAGACACTGAGTGTCTTACTCTAACCCTCTGTTCCCTTCCTTCTAAGTAAGTTTTTATCCATTCCAAAACATTTCCACCTATTCTAGCCATTGATTGCAGCTTCCTAATAAGTCTCCCATGTGGAACAGTGTCAAACGCTTTCTGGAAGTCTAGGAATATGCAATCTGCCCAGCCCTCTCTTTCCTGTAAGATTTGGCTTACCTCATCATAAAGTTCTAATAAGTTTGTTACTGTTGATCTACCTTCTCTGAAGCCATGTTGCCTCACTGACAAAAAGTTGAAGGATTCCAAGTGAAGAGAGATATGTTTCCTTAGTAGTTTCTCCATAACTTTGCAAACTATGCTGGTCAAGGAAACTGGTCTATAGTTCAGAGCCGTATCCCTCCTTCCCTTTTTGAAGATAGGTATCACATTTGCTTGTTTCCAGCATCTTGGAATCTCCCCCTTCTCCAGTGACTCCTTAAATATGATACTTAGTGCCACTGATATTGTGTTTGCGCATTTTTTAAGCACATGAGGAGATATGTCATCAGGACCTGTAGCTTTATGAACATCTAAATCCATCAGCGCTTTGCATACCTCTATGGCTGTAAGGTTGATGTTCTCTAATACCGGCCCTTGAGCTTCTATCACTGCAATATGAGGGGGTGGGGTATTTTCTACTGTAAATACTGACTGAAACTTCTTGTTCAATTCTTTGCAGATCTCTTCATCCGTCTCAGTGATGCTTCCATCCGCTCTCTTTAGCCTTAAAACCTGTTCTTTTACCTTCAGTTTTCCTCTGATAAAGCTGTGGAAAAGCTTGGGATTTTCTTTAGCCTTCCTGGTGATGTCCCTCTCATAGTCTCTCTCTGCCTCTCTCCTTTTACTTAGGTAGTCATTTCTTGCTCTTTTGTAGGTTTGCCAGGCATTTATGTTTTTCTCCCCCTATACCTTTTCCAGCATTTGTCTCTCCACTCCTTAGCTCTTTTACACCCATTATCGAACCATTTCTCTCTGGCATGAATTACACCTACTTTGGTGACAGGTATGCAGCAATCTACTATCTTCCCATATTTCTCACAAAAGATGTCATACATTTCTTGTACAGATTTGTTGTAAAATAAGGTTCTCCAGTCAATAACTGCAAAAAGCTCATTCATTTTGATGTAATCTCCTTTCGGATAGTTCCTCCTCATGTCCTCAGTGCCTCTACTCTCAGGAAGAATATCTTCAATGATATACTCCATCAACAACACACAGTGGTCACTCTTTTCAATTGGTGGTTCATACTCAATTTTTTCAATATCCAACACATTATCTGTGAACACTAGATCAAGTAGTGATGGCTCATCCCCACCCCTGGCCCTTGTTGGTTCCATTACATGTTGGTGTAGGAAATTCCCTTGTACGCAATCTAGGAATCTTGCCCTGAATGAGTCCTCACCACTGTGTGGGTCAAGATTTATCCAATCTATCTCTATATGATTAAAGTCTCCCATAATCAAAATCCTACATTTTTTTCCCGTGCCATGTTAACAACTTAGTTTATGACTTCAATAGTACCTATATGACTTTCCTCATAAACTTCAAGCCTATTTTGGTTCCTTGGTGTGTTGTACACAACAGTTATTATAATGCTCTCTGACCCAGAATTTGTGTTTACGAGAAAGAGCCCAAGGCTCGTCTCTTCCCGTCTCCTGATCGGTTCAATTTTGTACTTAGTGATACTTATTATACCTGTCTTTAAAACTATGGATTGAGATTGCATTAACTACCTCCTCGCTTAGCGAATTCCAATTATCAACTACTCTTACACTGAAAAAGTATTTCCTTACATCCTGCAAAGAAGTTTTCTTACGAAGCTTCAAACTATGATCTCTAGTTCTAGAGCCTGCCATATCAAAATATCGATCCCTATCCACTCTATCATAACCATAAAGGAATTTAAAGACTGTCACCATATCCCCCCTCAATCTTCTAGCTTCGAGTGATGGTAAGTCTAATTCCCTCAGCCTCTCATCATAACTGAGATTACGTATTTCTGGCACCAGTTTCGTGGCATGTCTTTGAACTTTTTCAAGCTTAGCTATGTGCTTTTTCAAGTGTGGATTCCAAAAGGGGGCTGCATATTAGAGTTTTGGCCTCACATAGGTTACATAAATATTTCTGAACATTTCCTTGTCCATGTGCCTGAAGGCTACCCTTACATTTGATAAGAAGGCATATGATGCCCATACTATGCCATTTATATGTATTTCTGGCGACAAATCTGCCAGTATGTTTACTCCTAGCTCTCCCTCATTATCTGTCCCTTGAAGTTGTACGCCAGCCACCGAGTAGTCAATCTTGGGCCTTTTTGCACTTGTACCCATTCTCATTACCTTACATTTTGAAGAATTGAATTTCATTAGCCACTTTTGTGACCACTCATGCAGACTATTTAGATCTTCCTGAAGTTCTCTACCATTGTTCTCGTTTTCTACTTTCTTCACAATCTTTGCATCAACTGCAAACATATTCATGAATGAATTTACAGACTCTGGTAGGTCATTTACATATACAAGGAACAAAAGTGGCCCTAAAACTGAACCCTGTGGAACTCCACTACTAACTCTTCTCCATTCAGACATTGTCTTACTCTAACCCTCTGTTCCCTTCCTTCTAAGTAAGTTTTTATCCATTCCAAGACATTTCCACCTATTTTAGCCATTGCTTGCAGCTTCCTAATAAGTGTCCGATGTGGAACAGTGTCAAACGCTTTCTGGAAGTCTAGGAATATGCAATCTGCCCAGCCCTCTCTTTCCTGTAAGATTCGGGTTACCTCATCATAAAATTCTAATAAGTTTGTTACTGTTGATCTACCTTCTCTGCAGCCATGTTGCCTCACTGACAAAATGTTGAAGGATTCCAAGTGAAGAGAGATATGTTTCCTTAGTAGTTTCTCCATAACTTTGCAAGCTATGCTGGTCAAGGAAACTGGTCTATAGTTCAGAGCCGTATCCCTCCTTCCCCTTTTGAAGATAGGTATCACATTTGCTTGTTTCCAGCATCTTGAAATCTCCCCTGACTCCAGTGACTTTTTAAATATGATACTTAGTGTGAACGTATATACATTCACTGAGATGCAACACCTGTTCAATGGCAACCGTAGTCTCACCACTCTCATGACGGCTCAACCCTTGCAATTTTATTTCAAGAATTATTGCCTTTCTGCCTCATATGGGAGTAGAAGCACTTATACAGTCTTTTTCTGGGTGTTTACTGACCATGATAGTACAATATATAATCTTTAAAACATAAAGGAACTGAAAACTCAAACCGTAACATTCACTGAAATGCAACACAGTTTCAATGGCGACCGTACTCTCACCACTCTCATGACGGCTCAACCCTTGTAATTTTATTACAAGAAATATTGTCTTTCTGCCTCTTTTGGGAGTAGAAGCGCTTATACAGTCTTTTCCTGGCCATGATAGTACAATATATAATCTTTTAAATATAAAAGAACTGAAAACACAAACCGTAACATTCACTGAAATGCAATGCCTGTTCAGTGGCGACCGTACTCTCACCTCTCTCATGACGCTCAACCCTTGCAATTTTATTTCAAGAATTATTGCCTTTCTGCCTCTTTTGGGAGTAGAAGCACTTATACAGTCTTTTCCTGGGCGTTTACTGGTCATGATAGTACAATATATAATCTTTACAATATAAAAGAACTGAAAACACAAACCGAAACATTCACTGAGATGCATCGCCTGTTTAATGGGGACCTAATTCTCACCACATAACGGCCCAAATCTTGCAATTTTATTTCAAGAATTATTGCCTTTCTTCCTCTTTCGGGAGTAGAAGCACTTACACAGTCTTTTCCGAGGCTTTTACTGGCCATGCTAGTACAATATATAATCTTTAAAATATAAAAGAACTGAAAATACAAACGTAACACAAACACAGAACACTAAATATATCCACTCACTGTTCCGGTTTTACGTCACGGACTCCCTTATCAACCAAGGGTTAGGACGGTTGCCTTCTTGCGAAGGACTTGTTTTGGCAGATGTAATCCTTACGCTGAGTGCATGCCTTTGCTAACCTCAGACCGTGACGGGGCGCGAACCCTCGACCTGACGCCTCCGAGTCGGAGACGCTATCGACTGAGCACACTGATGGCAGTGTGGTGGGAAAAGCGTCCGCGGTCGCTAATTTACTAAAATAAAAAAAAAATAATTTTTTTGGTGGGCACTATTCGCGAAATTCGAATTTTTTAACTATTTTTTTGGGGGGGGCGTTATTGCAATTTCGCAGATAAAAACAACGTGTAAAAAAGGAACAAAGTGTATTATTCAAATATGAATATGTGCACCGATCATGCAATATCCTAATTTTTTATTTCTTTCTCTCTTCTTCAATGGGGGCTGCTTTACTGCTGCAGTGTAGTAATTATATGTTCAATTCAGAAGGTGACAGGCCTACAATCGAGCCCATGGCAAGGCATTGCAAGGGCATCCAGGCTTAATTCCCAGGCACCAATCTGTGTTCAGGTCCCTAATGGGGTCTAATAGTAACACAAAAACGAGGATATTAGTTATCTATTCTCCGACAAAAACAACAGCTCTATATCCTCATGTTGCTCTAAACTTTGTAATGTCACAAGTAGTCATATGAATAACAGAAAGAGACCGCCTTGATACTTGTATCTATCGAATAAGCAACATGAGACTTCTAATATATGCTTGACTAAAAGTATGTTTCAACTAGCAGACTGTACACTCACTCATGGACAAAAAAATATATATATACAGTATATACCTCATTGTTTTAATACAGTGAATGGAAAAACACAGCGGGGCATTAACAATTGAAAATTTTAAATTCTTGCCAATGTATTTCATACCAAGCAAATACACATAAAATCATAAAACAAAGCAAACATATGGTAATGTTCTCCTTCCATCTCTAGACTCTGGAACTCTCTTCCTCCTTGTCTTCCCTAATTCTCTAGACCTACCTTCCTTCAAAAAGCAGATCTATCATCGTTTCAGGGCCTAATCCTGCCATATTTCTAGGTCTTCAGTACACAGACTATTCTTTCAGCCTGTTTTTTTTTCTAACTGTTTATCATTCTCTTATTTCCACCTTGTCCTTATGCTGCTACTTTTTCATCTCAATGTTTTCTTGGTGCCTGGGTCAATAAGGGCAATATTTTTTGCCTGCTGGAGTGTTGCACTCATAATATATATATATATATATATATATATATATATATATATATATATATATATATATATATATATATATATATATATATATATATATATATATATATATATACACCTTGTTCCTTTTATACGCGATTTTTTTATATGCGAAATTGCCATAACGCCCCCCAAAAAATTATAGTAAAAAATTCGGAATTCGCGAATAACGCCCCCCCCCCAAAAAAAAAAAAAAAAAAAAAAAAAAATTACAACAGGATGGGCCAAAAAATGATAAAATAAAACAGCCTTTATCAGGCTGTAAAGAGAAACAGATGGAGAGTGTAATGACCTGTCAGATGTGAAGGGATTATAAAAGATGTGTAATGAATATCCAGCTCTCTGCTGGGTTTTAATATACCTCTGCATTACTCTCATGATGTCTATTCCAAAAATTCTCCTTAGATCTTATTATTATTATTATTATTATTATTATTATTATTATTATTATTATTATTATTATTATTATTATTATTATTATTATTATTATTTTTAACAATAATTTTCCTTTGATGATGATTGTGGAGATTATTATTATTATTATTATTATTATTATTATTATTATTATTATTATTACGAATTTGTAATTAAACCATTATTTTTACAATAAATAATGTAGTTTTGGTTGAATGAACAAGAGTTAATTAAAGATCTCTCTCTCTCTCTCTCTCTCTCTCTCTCTCTCTCTCTCTCTCTCTCTCTCTCTCTCTCTCTCTCTCTCTCTCTCTCTCTCTCTCTCTCTCTCTCTCTCTCTCTCTCTCTCTCTCTCTCTCTCTCTCTCTCTCTCTCTCTCTCTCTCTCTCTCTCATTTCATTTCACTTACATTATGTAGAATATATTTATATTAAAAGGAGAATAGTCTTACAAACAACGCATACATCAGTTACTTTACAAGCTGATGAGTCGTTTGGGGCAGCAAATGATAAATATAATAATGCACTTTTAATAAAAACGTTAATGAGTTAAAAGACCATTAAATTAATTTCTTTTCCACGAATCCTTTGTAATGTCTCTCTTAAACAGGAATTAGGTAGAAATTTTTCATCTTATTATGTAAATACAATTATTGCTTTAGTCTTAATCACGTTCATTACAGTGCTCATTTTAAAGGTAATAAACCTAAGTTTTAATTAGTTTTTTGTAAAGAAATATGAGAGAGAGAGAGATAGAGAGAGAGAGAGAGAGAGAGAGAGAGAGAGAGAGAGAGAGAGAGAGAGAGAGAGAGAGAGAGAGAGAGTAATTGGATACATTTTATTAACAAATTTGTCATTCAGAAACCAGATACAAATTTGAAAATGGAAGGAGGATGCAAAACACGTGTTCTGAAAATATTAAGAACATAAGAACATAAGAATAGGGGACACTGCAACATGCTTACTGGCACACACGAGGCAGTTCCATTTTTGAATGATATTTTCAGCATGTCTAACCTATTCTATTCTACTCTACTTATTTATTCTATTTTTCTTTTTATGATTTTTCTAATAAACACTAATCTATTCATACCCACCCTACCTCTGTCATATGTCTATCTAATCTACATTTGAAGGTGTCTAAGGTATTGGCATTTATTATCCTACTAGGAATACTCTACGGTATTACCAAGCCAATTTTCACCAAGTTCCCTTCTGAACCTAAATTTATCAAGATTAAATCCATTACCCATTAGGAGTTCTGGTTTGATCATGAATTTTTTAAACTTTATTAATATCACCCTTGTTAATCCCTTTAAACCATTTATACACCTCAATCATATCCCCCCTAACTCTGCGCCTCTCTAGCTGGCTAGTACAGTGGTAACGAGTTGGCTTCGCATTCACGAGGTCGAAAGATCGGTTCCCGTCCAAGACCGAGAGTTTAAGCTGATTACTGGCAGGAACTGCTGTGGTTGGACACCACAGTGGGGGGTTGGGGCTTGCCCCGGCTGACGAATACCCATTGTATAATGAAATGGAAATAAAGTTTGTTTGTTTTGTTTGTTTTTTGTTTAATCTGTCATATGGTAGATTTAGGCATTGCATAATTTTTTTTTTTTCGTTTTTTAGTCATGCTTTGGTTATTTATAATTCTTATTTTATCTTTATATACATTTGCAGATAGAGGTTCGTTCTCCTGCATCCTCCTCCTCTTCTACCACATAAGTTACTTGCTCACTGCCACCATGCATGTCCCAGTGTGCTGTATAACTGTTGCCCACTGCATAATAAAGTATAGTAATGTATGTTAATTTCTAGTTGTAAAGTGAATATGAATATCTTTTGTATACTCTTAAAAATAGATACAGGGCTTTCTGCTTTGCTATGTAGTAATAAAATATTTTTTTTTACTTATCTTATATCTTTGGCATGGTGTGTCAATGTAAGGTTTGGAACGTATCTATGCCCTTTATCATTGTTTCCTATGGAAAATAACTCGTTTTTTCACGCGATTTTCCATTTACACGACAATTCTGAGAACCTATCTAGGCGTTATTTTGAGAACAAGGTGTGTATATATATATATATATATATATATATATATATATATATATATATATATATATATATATATATATATACAGTCATACCTCTAGTCACGAATTTAATCCGTTCCAAAACCCTGTTCGTGGGGCAAAACAAGTTTTCCCATTGGGATGCATGTAATTTCAATTAATCCGTTCCCCATCACCATATATATAAATATTTATTCTTGTTTTTTAAGTGTAAGCACGAAAAAATACACCTGTAAAAGGAAAATTACATTAATAATAGAGAGGAATTCTACTCTACTAGAATAAAACATGTTACCCTACTGTATTTGCCTTTGTAGTTGATTGTTGCTGGCCCATGTGCATGGTGGTTTAGGAGGAGAAGGAGGAGGACTACTTCTCTGAAGGAGAGTCCCTTTCCATAAAAACGTTAGTTAACTGTTCAGGTACAGGTTGTAATTTTGGTGTCCTCTCTTGGAAGGTGGTTCTATGAGTAGTGGCACATGAATACAATCAAGAGAAATTTGCCTTTTTCATTTGCTGATAAAGAAAATGAAACAGCACAAAATAATTTTAAAATGATCACTTTTCTATTGCTCACAGTTTTGTCCAGGTGATAATTCTCAATAAATGCCTGCACCTCACTCCACTTAAAAAAATGTCTCTAAATTTTTCACTGGAAATTTTTATCCTTTCATTTCCCTCCTCTGATGACTGTTCCTCTTGCAAATCTATTAGTTCTTTAATGAAAAGTTCTTGTTTGTGCTCCTCCACCAGCTCCTTCGCATCCTCCTCATTGACCTCCAAGCCCAAACTTTAGCCTGTGACCACTATTTCGTTCACAATTTTAATAGCTAACTCCTGCTTGAAGCCCTCAAAGACTCTTTCAGCCACACAACCTGGCCAAAGTTTCCTCCAGGCAGAGTTCAACATACAGTATGAGACCTCCTTCCATGCCTTGTCAGTGAGGCCAATGCAGTGGAGGATATTAAAGTGGTCTTTCCAGACTTCACGAAGGGTCAAATCCGTGTTGTTGGTGACCTGGAAACACCCGGAAGAAAGATCCTTCGTAGAGTGCTTCTTAAAATAAAAAATCACTTACTGGTCCATGGGTTGTGTGACAG
>JAXCGZ010024098.1:12500-15719 GCA_037179515.1 Halocaridina rubra | reverse complement strand
GATTCCCCAACCTCACTCGTGGCTTCATTAAAGCATTTAATTCAATTCCTAATCTCATTCGGGCCATGAAATAACCAATTAAGCACATTACATAGGTGAAAACTTGAATCATTTTTTTTTACCCCGACTGGGACTCGAACCTAGGACTTATGATTACTAAGTCAAGGCGCTACCACTACACCACAGAAGGTTAAAAGGAATCCAACCTTTTAGCTTATATCTGCTATACCTAGGAATGAACGCATTCTATCTGAATGCCACTATGTTCATATTACAGATTCCCCAACCTCACTCGTGGCTTCATTTAAGCATTTAATTCAATTCTCAATCTCATTTGGGCCATGAAATAACCAATTAAGCACATTACATATGTGAAAACATGACTAATTTTTTTTTTGCTCCTACCGGGACTCGAACCTACGACTTATGATTACTAAGTCAAGGCGCTACCACTACACCACAGAAGGTTAAAAGGAATCCAACCATATAGCTTATATCTGCTTTTACTTAGGAATGAACGCATTCTATCTGAATGCCACTATGTTCATATTACAGATTCCCCAACCTCACTCGTGGCTTCATTTAAGCATTTTATTCAATTCCCAATCTCATTCGGGCCATAAAATAACCAAATAAGCACATAACATAAGTTAAAAACATGAAAAAAAATTTTACCCCGACCGGGACTCGAACCTAGGACTTATGATTACTAAGTCAAGGCGCTACCACTACACTACAGAAGTTTAAAAGGAATCCAACCTTATAGCTTATATCTGCTATACTTAGGAATTAACGCATTCTATCTGAATGCAACTGTGTTCATATTACAGATTCCCCAACCTCACTCGTGGCTTCATTTAAGCATTTAATTCAACTCCCCAATCTCATTCGTTCCATTAAATAACCAATTAAGCACATTACATATGTGAAAACATGAATCTTTTTTTTTACCCCGAACTTGACTTGAACCTAGGACTTATGATTACTAAGTCAAGGCGCTACCACTACACCACAGAAGGTTAAAAGGAATCCAACCTTATATCTTATATCTGCTATACTTAGGAATGAACGCATTCTAACTGAATGCCACTATGTTCATATTACAGATTCCCCAACCTCTCTCGTGGCTTCATTTAAGCATTTAATTTTATTCCCAATCTCATTCGGGCCATGAAATAACCAATTAAGCACATTACATATGTGAAAACATGAATCATTTTTTTTTACCCGACAGGGACTCGAACCTAGGACTTAGGAAGCCACGAGTGAGGTTGGGGAATCTGTAATATGAACATAGTGGCATTCAGATAGAATGCGTTCATTCCTAAGTATAGCATATAGAAGCTATAAGGTTGGATTCCTTTTAACCTTCTGTGGTTTATTGGTAGTGCCTTCACTTAGTAATCATAAGTATTAGGTTCGAGTCCCAGTAAGGGCAAAAAAAATGCTTCATGTATTCACATATGTAATATGCTTAATTGGTTATTTCATGACCGAATGAGATTGGGAATTGAATTAAATGCTTAAATGAAGCCACGAGTGAGGTTGGGTAATCTGTAATATGAACATAGTGGCATTCAGATAGAATGCATTCATTCCTAAGAATAGCAGATATAAGCTATAAGGTTGGATTCCTTTTAACCTTCTGTGGTGAAGTTTTAGAGCCTTGATTTAGTAATCATAAGTCCTAGGTTCGAGTCCAGGTCGGGATAAAAAAAAATGATTCATGTTTTCACATATGTAATGTGCTTAATTGGTCATTTCATGGCCCGAATGAGATTGGGAATTGAATTAAATGCTTAAATGAAGCCACGAGTAAGATTAGGTAATCTGCAATATGAACATAGTGGCATTCAGATAGAATGCATTCATTCCTAAGAATAGCAGATATAAGCTATAAGGTTGGATTCCTTTTAACCTTCTGTGGTGTAGTGGTAGGGCCTTGACTTAGTAATCATAAGTCCTAGATTCGAGTCCCGTTCGGGGTAAAAAAATGATTCAAGTTTTCACATATTTAATGTGCTAAATTGGTTATTTCATGGCCCGAATGAGATTGGGAATTGAATTAAATGCTTAAATGAAGCCACGAGTGTGGTTGGGGAATCTGTAATATGAACATTTTGGCATTCAGATAGAATGCGTTCATTCCTAAGTATAGCAGATATAAGTTATAAGGTTGGATTCCTTTTATAAGTCCTAGGTTCGAGTCCCGGTTTGGGTAAAAAAAATGCTTCATGTTTTCACATATGTAATATGCTTAATTGGTTATTTCATGGCCTGAATGAGATTGGGAATTGAATTAAATGCTTAAATGAAGTCACAACTGAGGTTGAGTTATCTGTAACATGAATATAGTGGCATTCAGATAGAATGCGTTCATTCCTAAGTACAGCAGATATAAGCTATAAGATTGGATTCCTTTTAACCTTCTGTGGTGTAGTGGTAGCGCCTTCACTTAGTAATCATAAATCCTAGGTTCGAGTCCTGGTCGGGGTAAAAAAAATGATTCATGCTTTCACATATGTAATGTGTTTTATTGGTTATTTCATGACCCAAATAAGATTGGGAATTGAATTAAATGCTTAAATGAAGCCATGAATGAGGTTGGGGAATTTGTAATATGAATATAGTGGCATTCAGATAGAATGTGTTCATTCCAAAGTATAGCAGATATAATCTATAAGGTTGGATTCCTTTTAACATTCTATGGTGTAGTGGTAGCGCCTTGATTTAGTAATCATACGCTCTAGGTTTGAGTCCCGGTCCGGGTAAAAAAAAAAATTCATGTTTTCACATATTTAGTGTGCTTAATTGGTTATTTCATGGCCCAAATGATATTGGGAATTGAATTAAATGCTTAAATAAAGCCACGAGTGAGGTTGGGGAATCTGTAATATGAACATAGTGGCATTCAGATAGAATGCATCCATTCCTAAGTATATCAGATATAAGCTATAAGGTTGGATTCCATTTAACCTTCTGTGGTGTAGTGGTAGCGATTTAACTTAGTAATCATAAGTCGTAGGTCCGAGTCCCGGTCGGGGTAAAAAGAAAATTATTCATGTTTTCACATATGTAATGTGCTTAATTGGTTATTTCATGGCCCGAATAAGATTGTGAATTAAATTAAATGCTTCAATTAAGCCACGAGTGAGGTTGGGGAATCTGTAATATGAATATAGTGGCATTCAGATAGAATGCGTTCATTCCTAAGAATAG
>JAXCGZ010024098.1:5000-7500 GCA_037179515.1 Halocaridina rubra | reverse complement strand
GATTCCCCAACCTCACTCGTGGCTTCATTTAAGTATTTAATTCAATTCCCAATCTCATTCTGACCATGATATAACCAATTAAGCATATTACATATGTGAAAACATGAATCATTTTTTTTTTGCCCCGACCGGGACTCGAACCTAGGACTTATGATTACTAAGTCAAGGCGCTACCACTACACCATAGAAGGTTAAAAGGAATTCAACCTTATAGCTTATATCTACTATACTTAGGAATGAACGCATTCTATCTGAATGTCACTATGTTCATATTATAGATTCCCCAACCTCATTCTTGGCTGCATTTAAGCATTTAATTCAATTCCCAATCTCATTCGGGCCATGAAATAACCAATTAAGCACAATACATAAGTGAAAACTTGAATCATTTTTTTTTTATCCTGACCGGGACTCGAACCTAGGACTTATGATTACTAAGTCAAGGCGCTACCACTACACCACAGAAGGTTAAAAGGAATCCAACCTTTTAGCTTATATCTGCTATACCTAGGAATGAACGCATTCTATCTGAATGCCACTATGTTCATATTACAGATTCCCCAACCTCACTCCTGGCTTCATTTAAGCATTTTATTCAATTCCCAATCTCATTCGGGCCATAAAATAACTAAATAAGCACATAACATAAGTTAAAAACATGAAAAAAAATTTTACCCCGACCGGGACTCGAACCTAGGACTTATGATTACTAAGTCAAGGCGCTACCACTACACTACAGAAGTTTAAAAGGAATCCAACCTTATAGCTTATATCTGCTATACTTAGGAATGAATGCATTCTATTTGAATGCAACTGTGTTCATATTACAGATTCCCCAACCTCACTCGTGGCTTCATTTAAGCATTTAATTCAACCCCCAATCTCATTCGTTCCATTAAATAACCAATTAAGCACATTACATATGTGAAAACATGAATCTTTTTTTTTACCCCTAACTTGACTCGAACCTAGGACTTTTGATTACTAAGTCAAGGCGCTACCACTACACCACAGAAGGTTAAAAGGAATCCAACCTTATATCTTATATCTGCTATACTTAGGAATGAACGCATTCTAACTGAATGCCACTATGTTCATATTACAGATTCCCCAACCTCTCTCGTGGCTTCATTTAAGCATTTAATTTTATTCCCAATCTCATTCGGGCCATGAAATAACCAATTAAGCACATTACATATGTGAAAACATGAATCATTTTTTTTTACCCCTACCGGGACTCGAACCTAGGACTTAGGAAGCCACGAGTGAGGTTGGGGAATCTGTAATATGAACATAGTGGCATTCAGATAGAATGCGTTCATTCCTAAGTATAGCAGATATAAGCCATAAGGTTGGATTCCTTTTAACCTTCTGTGGTGTATTGGTAGTGTCTTCACTTAGTAATCATAAGTATTAGGGTCGAGTCCCGGTCGGGGCAAAAAAAATGATTCATGTATTCACATATGTAATATGCTTAATTGGTTATTTCATGACCGAATGAGATTGGGAATTGAATTAAATGCTTAAATGAAGCCACGAGTGAGGTTGGGTAATCTGTAATATGAACATAGTGGCATTCAGATAGAATGCATTCATTCCTAAGTATAGCAGATATAAGCTATAAGGTTGGATCCCTTTTAACCTTCTGTGGTGTAGTTTTAGAGCCTTGATTTAGTAATCATAAGTCCTAGGTTCGAGTCCAGGTCGGGATAAAAAAAAAATTATTCATGTTTTCACATATGTAATGTGCTTAATTGTTTATTTCATGGCCCGAATGAGATTGGGAATTGAATTAAATGCTTAAATGAAGCCACGAGTGAGATTAGGGAATCTGTAATATGAACATAGTGGCATTCAGATAGAATGCATTCATTCCTAAGAATAGCAGATATAAGCTATAAGGTTGGATTCCTTTTAACCTTCTGTGGTGTAGTGGTAGCGCCTTGACTTAGTAATCATAAGTCCTAGATTCGAGTCCCGGTCGGGGTAAAAAAATGATTCAAGTTTTCACATATTTAATGTGCTAAATTGGTTATTTCATGGCTCGAATGAGATTGGGAATTGAATTAAATGCTTAAATGAAGCCACGAGTGTGGTTGGTGAATCTGTAATATGAACATTTTGGCATTCAGATAGAATGCGTTCATTCCTAAGTATAGCAGATATAAGCTATAAAGTTGGATTCCTTTTATAAGTCCTAGGTTCGAGTCCCGGTTTGGGTAAAAAAAATGCTTCATGTTTTCACATATGTAATATGCTTAATTGGTTATTTCATGGCCTGAATGAGATTGGGAATTGAATTAAATGCTTAAATGAAGTCACAAGTGAGGTTGAGTTATCTGTAACATGAATATAGTGGCATTCAGATAGAATGCGTTCATTCCTAAGTACAGCAGATATAAGCTATAAGATTGGATTCCTTTTAACCTTCTGTGTTGTAGTGGTAGCGCCTTCACTTAGTAATCATAAATCCTAGGTTCGAGTCCTGGTCGGGGTAAAA
>JAXCGZ010024097.1:0-15734 GCA_037179515.1 Halocaridina rubra | reverse complement strand
AAAGGAAATAATAATAATAGTAATAATAATAATAATAATAATAATAAGAAGAAGAAGAAGAAGAAGATTTAAGGAGAATTTTTGGAATAGACATCATGAAAGTAATGCAGAGGTATATTAAAACCCAGCAGAGAATTGGATATTCATTACACATCTTTTATAATCCCTTCACATCTGACAGGTCATTACACTCTCCATCTCGGTTTCTATTTTACTTTATGCATTCTTTGTGCCCAGGCCTGATAAAGGCTGTTTTATTTTATTATTTTTTGGCCCGTCCTGGTGTCACAATCATTAAAAAAAAAATCTTTTTCTTTCCTTTTAATATGGTGTACCTATTTTGCGGTTTTTCACCTATCGTGGCCGGTCCCGGAACCGAACCCTTGCGATAAACGAGGGAGCACTGTATATAGTGCCCTTAGACAGGTTGGTATTGAAGAGCAGCTATTACCAGAAACAACCTTACTGAGGTGATACTTCATAGAATGCCGAGAAAAACTTAAAAAATTAAAATCTGTAACTTTTGGCTCACTTTTTATATTTTACTAGCCAGAAATTTCAATGTGTTTTGTTTGCACCTGTTTCTCAGTCTGATTTCTGTCTTTACCTTGCAGGTGAATTTCATCGTGGGGCAGTTGATGGCGTTACTCTTGGCATACATGTTCCGTGTGTATTGCCATCCAACTAAGGTATCCGATACAACGCGCCACTGTAGCTCGCTCATTGCTGGTTTAGGAATTTCATATTTCTGTTTTGGAAAGTAAGTTCTTGATTAAAGCTGAAATTTCTTTATTTGTTTATTTATTCATACTGTAACATGAGGACGGCCAAAGAAAATTGGCCTTTTCTAGCTCGAGCGCAAAGGAAGCAAAAAAGAAAGTAAAGAGAAGCAGAAATGGGGAGTATTGTGACTTGTCAGATTGAAGGGATAGTAGGATATTCACTCAACTCGCCTTTTACTTGTTGCTATAATACGCAAACTTGGAATAACGCCTCCAAAAAATAATAGTAAAAAAATTCGAAATGTGCAAGCTACGCGTGTGAGTGCGAAAAAAATGAAAAAAATGGTTGTTTTTTAACTAAGTTACCGCCTCTAAGGCAGTTTCCCACCATGCTGCCATGTGCTTCATTGACTCTTCACCCAGTATTAACCCCAACAACAACCAGTGGTTTGCTCTCCCCCTTCCTCCTCCTCTTCTCCTGCCTCTCCTACCGCTTAAGTCTCCTCCTCCTTCTCCTATCGCTAACGTCATCTTTTTTTACGTTTGCAGATAAGGATTCGTTCTCATTTTTTTTTGCTCTACAGTATTTATTTGTAAATCTGTATATCTTTTATACTCTACACTATTTGCGTGTTAATTTAAATAACTACAGGTCTTTCTGCTTTGTTATGTACTTATAGAATATGTTTTATTTATCTTATATCTTTGTCATAGTGTGTTTATGTACGGTTGTGGAACGTATGTATGCCTAGTATCATTGTTTCTTATGGTAAATGACTTGTTACATTACGCGAATATTGCATTATACGCCACTTCTGAGAACCTATCTTCACGTTATTCCAAGAGCTGAGTGTATGTATAAAATACAGTGATCCCTCGTTTATCACAGGGGTTAGGTTCCGGGACCGACCGCAGTAGATGAATTTCCGCGAAGTAGGATCACCTTATATGTACATAGGTATTTTACATTTATTTTTACGTTTACTGTATAACCCCTCCCTGTACTGTTAAAAAACCACCTTTACTTTATAAATAACAGCATGCAAGCATAAATTTATATGAACGTGTTAGGTAAACTTACTGTGAATGAGGTGGTAATGACGTTTGTAGACTCCATAGGAAATTATTCCGCAGCCAATAACAGCTTTACGGCTGCTTTTTGCGAGCGAAGAACATGGTATGGTGAGTTGCTGTCGCTGTTTCTTCTTTTGTTGGAAGATGGTCTTGTAAGGAATCATGGCATCGTCGAGAAGATTGCAGAAGGTTACCGAACGAAGCATATTATCGTCATGTTCCTGCGAGAGTTGTTGGACCGCTTTCACATGTTCATACATGGCTGCCAGACGTTCGAGTGTAAGGCCAGGTTCTTCAATTTCTTTGTGCGTTTCCTCTTGTTCTTCCTCTTCTTCGCTCGCTGATTTTGTCATTTCTTCCAAGTCTTCATCAGTCAAAGGCTTCGAGTGGCAGTCAGTCAGTTCATTCACATCTTCGTGAGTCATATCTTTAAGGCCTTCTCCTCCTAGCAATGCAGCCAACTTCACAGCTTTCGCAACTGCCAAGTTATGGACTTTATCAGGAGCAAATCCCTTGTAGTCGTAGATGACTTCGGGCCACAACTGCTTCCAGCTGGCATTGATTGTGGCCGGCTTCATCCCATTTATTGCATTCTGAATATTTTGAAGGCATGTAGCAATCGTGTAATTACGCCAGTAAGTCTTCATTGAGAATTCTTTGTCCGCATCCATGGCTTCAACCAGGTTCGCCAGGGCATTTCGTGTGTAGAGGGCCTTGAATGCACGAATAACGCCTTGATCCATAGGCTGAAGCAGTGACGTCGTATTCAGTGGCAGGAAGTCTACTTGAACACCGTCATATTCGAGATTAGTTGCGTGGCCACCAGCATTATCCATCAAAAGAAGGACTTTAAATTGAAGGCCTTTTTCTGCAAGATAAATTTTGGCCTGAGGGATAAAGCATTGGTGAAACCAGTCCGATGTGAGGCTTTTCGTGATCCAGGCCTTAGGGTTATGCATCCAATACACTGACAGCAGATTCTTGTTTTTATTCTTCAAAGCCCTAGGGTTCTTTGACTTGTAGATAAGCCCGGGCTTTAACATGAAGCCCGCAGCATTCCCGCACATGATGAGGGTAACGCGGTCTTTGTGCGCTTTAAATCCCGGGGCTTTAGCTACTCCTTGAAGAGAAAAGTGCGAGACGGCATTCTCTTCCAAAACAACCCAGTCTCATCCATGTTGAACACTTGCTCAGGAGCATATTCCCCTTCGGAGATAATTTTCCAGAAGTCGTTGTTCATGTAATCTTCTGCTGCAGCTGTATCTGCAGAGGCAGCTTCGCCATAAACCGAAACACTCTTTAGGCCAAAGCGCTTTTGAAATTTGGCGAACCATCCCTTGCTTGCAACAAACGATTGTTTCCTCGGTGGAGAATCGCTGGAGGATCCTGGTTGTTGGTCGTCGATATCTTCTTCTCTCTCCTCCTCCTCTCCACGGTCGCCACTGTCGTCGTCGGGTTCGTTTGCAGCGAATGTCTCGTACAGCTTCTTCGCCTTTGTTTGTATGATATTGCTGTCTATGCTGATGTTCTTCTTTCTGCAATCAGCAATCCACAGGGCCAAAGCAGATTCCATCTGCACTATTATCTTATTGCGGGGTGTTATGACCCTCTTCGCTGATTTACTAAAAGAAATAGTTGCTGTTTTCCTGATATTTGCCTCGTCCTTTTTGATGTAGCGAACAGTAGATTCATTGAGACCAAAATGGCGGCCGACATCCGCAAACCTTTTTCCTTCTTTCAGCATATATAACAGTTTCACCTTATCTGTTATGGTTAACATCTTCCTTTGCCACTTAGGCTCACTACCAGAAGCCTTAGAAAATGAAGGATGCTTGGGAGGCATTGCAGAGGTTGAAAAAAGTGAAGAAAATAAATCACAAGCACAACGTATTAATAAGCACAACACGAACGGTGCACATGTGAGTTAGACTGAACGAGTGAGGCGAGACAATGGAAGATGGTGGAAGAACCAAGCTTCAATCAAAAAGTCAATCAGACCCCATGATACAGAACATGCAGAAAAACAATTATGTGATTCGTCATCTCCCACCCTTTCATCCAATAGCATTCCATGAACTATCTCACGTATGTGCGAGCCTTTGCGTTTATCAAGACACCAATACATTGTACGCTATCGGACAGTATTTCACATGGTGCAATACTGTGTTATATGATTTTTATTCTTAGGCCAGGAAATACTTGTTTTATCACTAAAATGGAAATTTCAATGTGTACTAGCTCGCGTAGGTGCGACCCTTTTCGTTTTCCGAAACGCTGATACCGGTATCATATTTTACATGGTGCAGTACTGTGAGTATTTATGTTTTTTTACTATTTTTTACTGTTTTATTATTCTTAGGCTAAGAAATACATTTTTTTTTAACAATAAAATCATGAAACTACTGGAAATTTTAATATATGCCACCTCACGTAGGTGTGACCCTTTGCGTTTTCCGATACGCTGATGCCGGTATCGTACTTTCTACGGTGCAGTTACATGTTCAAATTTATGTTTTTTTACTGTTTCTTACTGTTTTGTTATTCTTAGGCTGGGAAATACATTTTTTTTATCAATAAAATAATGAAATTTTTTTTTTCAATATAATAATGAAAATACTGAAAATTTTTATTTCTTAAAATTTTAATATTTTTGCATATACCCAGAAAAAAAAACTCGCCCCCAAAAAACCGCGATGCACTGAATCCGTGATAGGTGAACCGCGATATAGCGAGGGATTATTGTTCCCCTGGTTATTCGCGTTGAAAAAAAAAAAATAATAAGATTATTGTGACATCAGGATGGGCCAAAAATGATATAATAAAACAGACTTTATCAGGTTGTAAAGAGAAACAGAGATGGAGAGTGTAATGACCTGTCAGATGTGAAGGGATTATAAAAGATGTGTAATGAATATCAAATCAAATCAAATCAAATCAAATCAAAACATTTATTTCCATTTTGTACAATGGTTATTCAACATTAATAGTAACTTATAAGTAGACATGTAATTAAGCTAATAAATAAGAGGGTTAGACATATAGTTAAATTAAATGTAGCTTTCATAGAAAATAATAATGCTGTAATAAAAATGTTAACACTAATGTTAATAATAAAGTAGTAAGTATGCCACTAGATACAGGATCGTTATTATCGGCATCATTTCCATATTTGTTTCCTTACAATGAGAATAATTAGTTCTTAATGAGCAGCAACTATTTGTCCAAAAGAAAACTATATAGTTTGCCTTTGAAAGCTGTGAAGGAGGATGCATTTTTAAGATGCTCTGGAATATTATTCCAGAGTGTTGGCCCTTTGATAGTGATCATCTTTGAACCTGCTTCTGTGTTTGTTCTGTGAATAAAGAGCTCACTGCTCTGTCTTGTGTTGGTTCCCCTTATATCCCTGACTGTTTTTAAATCAAATAGCCAGCTAGGATAATGATGGTCCAAAATTTTGAATACAAAAACATAAATAGCATAAACGACCTTATTTTCTGCCCGCAGCCACCCAAGTTTATTGAGAGCTGGTGTGATGTGGTCATATTTTCTTATTCCTCCCAGCTCTCTTCTGGGTTTTAATATACCTCTGCATTACTTTCATGATGTCTATTCCAATAATTCTGCTTAGATATTATTATTATTATTATTATTATTATTATTATTATTATTATTATTATTATCATTGGCAACAATAATTTTCCTTTGATGATGATTGTGGATATTATTATCATCATCATCATTATTATTATTATTAAGGGCTCATCATTGTTTGTACATCTGTTGGTTTATTTACTTTTAATAACTGTGTAAAGTGTCCCTCCCTAGTTGGCTGGGACAAAGAGAGTGTGGGGGGTTGGGTAGAATAGAATGTTGGAGAGAGAGAGAGAGATTATTTTATTTTATTTTATTAATTTATTGCGCCAAGGCGTCAGACATTACATGAGTTCATACAAATAATGCTTCAAATGGATACAAAACCAAGAATTGAACATGGTTTACAGGGAGGTGTACATATTGATAAAACATTGCTGCATACTAACACACAACTCACAGTATGGCAGCATAGAGTACATTATATGCAAAAGCAAAGCTCAGAGAAACGCAGAATGCACAAACAGAATTATACAGCAACATACAGAAAATATATGTAGAATTCAATATAATTAATGGCCACCAAAGTGAGGATAACGAGCAAGAATAACATCAAGGTTGTCATCAATAAGTAAAAATGAGCAGATCTGTATTAAGTTCTGACCTCGTGGTAAAACATCTCTCACTGTGGGGCACTGAAAACAATAGTGGTCAAGAGTGTTAGCATTAGGACGGTCGCATAATGTACAGGAGGTGTACTGTGGCATATCTAGAGTCTGGGAGACCTGCCATAAAGGCCGATACCCCATTCTGAGCCGAGCACTAACTACATTGTTTTTCCGCACCATTAACCCGCGTCTGCGATACTTGTAGCGACTGTGAAGAAAGTGATCATGGTGCTGTATGGACACACTGTTGGCCCTCTCCGTGTCCCTGCGCTGGACCGTCATGGCAAACCCAGCTGAGTAGATGATGTTACGTAGGCATCGGAGGGAGGGCTCAGCGTCCACAGCATGCCCATCCAGCATACAGGCCGCCTTGGCAAGACGATCCGCTGTGTCGTTGCCAGTCAGCCCAATGTGGGATGGAGTCCATACAAATGACACAACAAGAGAAGCATCCCGAGCGGCCGCGAGGTGACATAGTATATCTCCCACAGCACGGCCACAGATAGGTCTTGGCGAGGATAGAGCTTGTAGGGCCGATTGGGAGTCACAAATTATTACCCCATTCACTCGTCGTCGAACAAGGAGAGTCACGGCATCCAAGATGGCATTCAGTTCACAGTAGGTGGAGCTCGACGAGGTGGGTAGTCTACGGCCAATCCATGAATCAGCCGGCACAGGCGGCTCCATGGTGGGGGAAAACACAGCACATGCCGCCCTCCCATCTGCTTGCACAGAACCATCAACATAGACGTGGTGCGCTGCAGGGACAGACGTGGATGCATCAGCGATAGTCTCCAGAGCTAACTGTCTCTGCAAGGGGGGATAGACATCCTTCGAGGTCGGTGTATATGTGACAGCAGGGAGGGGGACACGCCAGGGTGGTAAATCTGGGACAGCCGCCTGCACTGGCAGGTCGATGTCAAGGCCACGGAGAATGTCACTCACCACCCTGATAAGGTTATGACCTCCTGCTCGAAGTGGGAGAGAGAGAGAGAGAGAATCTTTAAGTAACTCTTGTTCATTCAACCAAAACTACATTATAGTAAAAATAATGGTGTAATTACGAATTCGTAATGATAATAATGATAATAATAATAATAATAATAATAATAATAATAATAATAATAATAATAATAATCTCCCCGATCATCATCAGAGGAAAATTATTGTTGCCAATAATAATAATAATAATAATAATAATAATAATAATAATATCTAAGGAGAATTTTTAGAATAGACATCATGAGAGTAAGGCAGAGGTATAGCAAACCCAGCAGAGAGCTGGATATTCATTACACATCTTTTATAATCCCTTCACATCTGACTGGTCATTACACTCTCCATCTCTGTTTCTCTTTACAGCCTGATAAAGGCCATTTTATTTTATCATTTTTGGCCTGTCCTGGTGTCATAATCATCTTAAAAAAAAAAAAAAAAAAAAAAAAAAATTATATATATATATATATATATATATATATATATATATATATATATATATATATATATATATATTTATTTATTTTTTTTTTTTAAGGCTGACCCTACTCTGCGGTTTTCCTGGTTCGTGCCGGGTCCCGGAACCGAACTACCGCGATAAGGGGGGGAACACTGTGTTAGAATATTCGATGTAGATTTAAACATAGCAAAAGTAAGTTTATTTCATTTTTTTTTCTAGGCTTCAAAATTTATCTGTCAACTTTTATTTTTACTTTTTGGGATATTCCATATACAGACACACTCCAATTTACAACAAGGTAGGTTCCAAAGGTCTGTTTGTAAATAGAATTATTCATAAGTTGTGTTTAGGGAAAAAAGTACTTTGCAGTACATACATATGCTGTACGCTACAGTATTAGGGCAAAAGACACTTAACTACTACATAATACATAAAGTTTACACTAGTAATGAATTTCAGTATGTTCGCAAGTTGATATTTTGTATATAAAGTACTATATATATATATATATATATATATATATATATATATATATTATATGTTGGTAAAGCACCAAGCACCAGAGAGGGCTGCAAATATTACACATGGTTCCAGGACCTTTTGATGTGCTGATATCCCCACTGAAGAAAGTGATAGATTCTTCTACCAGAGAGTTAATGGCTGAAGACATTTTTCCAGAAAATTGTTTTCAGGAAATATTGTTTTGTGCTTTGTGTGCTACACTGATGCTTTACCAACATATGAAATATCCAGAGATTTCTGCACTACCATTTAATTTTTGTCAAACCTTGGAAATGCACCAAGGCATAGCAAGTACAGAACAATCTTTGTTGAAGACACTTTTCTGGAAAATGATGCTTGGACCTCTCTGGAAGTGGAACTTCCTGGTCTTCGTCTTTTTTTCATGAGATTTGTTTTCCTTACGGAATACAATGAGTAGGTCTTTTGTTCGTATCTCTGAATGTTTGTAAGTAGGGAAGCGTCTGTATATACTTATAAATGTAAGCTAGGAAACCTAAGTAACGCATTGGCTAGAGTACTCAACTTGGGAGGCAACAGACCAGTGATCGAGTCCACTTTGAGGTACTAGGAAGGGTAACCAGCTTTAATACCCTAGCTGCAACCTGTCTGTTTCCACTCCCATAATGGCAATTAATAGTGACACAAAACAGCCAACAACAGTATTTTTTCTATTTAGTTAGATATTTTGATATAGAAAATTATGTTCAAGCATATTTTCAAACAAATCACGAATGTATATTTTGTTGAAGTTTGTTATCCAGCATCCTTTGAAGGGAACTCAAATTATTGTACTTCCTTCGTTCATTTACTTGTATTTCTTCAGATAATGAAAGTAAGATTGTGTTGCTGCAAGGCATACACTATGTTGAGACATACATATATACATATGCAATGGCTGCAGTCCCCCTTGTAGGGGGGTGGCTAAGTCAGAGCACACATATTCACCAAAAGCTGATATACCTCTTCCACTATTCTTAGTAGATTCCCTAGCTGTGAGTCATTGCTTCAGCTGTGCCACTTAGAGAAAAATAAATGTCTGCAAGATCTTACAAAGGTTAACGATATTCAGTTCTAGACAAGCTAATCTTGAGCCGTGAGACGTTGTTTGTGTCTATAGAGCATTGCTTCTCAGTGATAAGCTTCCAAGATAAACATTATCAGGCTTTGTCAGCAGCTATGATCTTGAATATGGCCTTGAATAGCTGGGAGTTATGTTGATACAGAAATCCTTGCTTATTTACTATGTGGATGACCCAAGCAGGGTGGTAAGGAAAGTTGTGGCAGTCCTTTATTCCTAACGAGCTAATAGGTGTGATTAAGGTATATTAGCTTTTGGTGAATGTGTGTACTTTGACTCGACTATCCTCCTTACAAGGAGAGTACAGTGGTCGCATTGGTATGTACATATGTATGTATTCATGTACATATGCAATGATGCTATCGTGTACTATCACTTCAATTTACTGATGCAACTTTGTAAGTGAAATAGGGTTTGCAGTAGTGCAGTGGTTAGAATACTTTGCTTGGAAGTGGCAAACCCATGTTCAGTCCAGCCCTAATTCCCCAGCTGCAACCTGTCTGTGTCCACCTCCTTTTGAATGGGGACTAAGTGACACATGAAACAAAAAAAAGCATAAATTATTTTAATATATATGTCAGCTTTAGCTTACTCCTTGAAGGAGGCAAGAGTTCCTCATCTGTGTTCCCCTGAATAATGGTAATAATTGCCTGAGAGGGGTGGGACAAGGGAACTGGGAATCCCCTCCTTCATATTTTCCTTCCATAATGATTAAAAAAGTTTTATTTTGACGAAGCCACCCTCTTTTTAAGGTGGATTATGGCCTTCCTATATAGGCATATAGCACATTCTCTATGTCTTCATTACTTTGACTATTCCTTCAACCTGCCCTTTTTGTATTGTGTATCATTCACTTATTTTTGCCTTGTCCTTGAGCTTCTGCTTTTTCTGCATCTCAGTGATTTTTTGGTGCCCGGGCCCTAGAGGGCAATTTTCTTACCTGTGCCGGTGTCCCACTTGTAAAAAATTAGAAAATAATAGATCATACAACTAACCAGTTATGTGTGAAATAATGTAGTAATTAAGTGTGAATAAAGTACTTCTTGTTTATCTTATCTTGCTTCAGCTTAGGAAGTTGCCCACTCTGGTTAAAATTATTGATAAACTGATATGAAATTTGTTTTTTTTCTAGTTTGTTTTAAGTTGTGATTACAATTACTATTGTTATCACAAGTAGAGAGCTGAATGGAAGATACTCATATTTATGATCAAAGATTTTCCTGTAGTGTTGTAATTAGCCCCCATCTGAATGGAGGTGGACACAGGCAGATTGGAGAATATCTAAGGCTAGATATTCTTCAATTTTCAGTTGGCAATGACCTCATATGGTGTGAAAGGACAGGGTGGAATGTATGAGATTAGAGTATACTAGTAGATTATGCATGGACTGAAAGAGACAGAAGAGTGTTTTAGCTTTCTATGGAGTGTTCCTAAGGTTATGCTGTATAGGGTATCAAGGGTTTAGACTGATAAGGAAATTTAGGTTAAGATATCTTTATACTTTGTTAGGTCATATGAGTTAAGAAAACTCCGAGGTCGTAAAAAGTCCTCGTTCACTGAGAAAGCAATATTTATTGAAAAATAAATTTTTTTATGTTTAATGTGTCATTATTAGTCTCAACTTAGTATGGACATAGACGTATTGAAGCTGGGGAACTAGGGTTGGATGCCCTATATTTTGGGTGCTAACTGGTTCCTTTTTTGTGCTTGAAAAGGGGTCCAGTTAGGACTAAAAATATATCAACTTCATATATTGTTTCACTGATGAGCTTCCTTAGTCTTTGATGCTGTATGTTTAACAATTCATGTCTACTTAGTTTATCCGTTTATACTTATGAAATGTTGAACGTGTATTTCAATATTACCTGCAACATTTTGATCACCGTGCTAGAATTCATGCCATAATTGCTTTGTTGTTTGCCATTCTTTGTCACTAGTAATCCTCATTCATATGGGGGTGGTCACAGGCAAGTTTGATCTTGGGAAGTAAGGTTTGGATATCCTTTCTAACGTGGTGCAGTGTTTGCAAACACAATTACTTCACTTCTCAAGTTGAGGTATCAAACCACTGCGCTAATTTGTGTTATGATTGTTGAGTGCTTCATAACGCCTCGCTGTGGGCTTTAACACAAGTTTTCATGTTCAGAATCGCGCACCCTATCTGTTGCGCATCTATATACTCTAATTGTAGAGCATTTTATTTTTTCCTCTAGACAGGTGCTATTGGCTGTGGCTTTGGTAGTAGGGTGCTACCTGCTCATGATCATTTTACCCATAACAGTAATTCATCACGTGACTCTCATGGCAGCCATTACATTTCTGAGTGTCATGCACATACAGAGGCAGTTTTATGAAGACGGCGTCTTTGTCATTGACGTCACAGGTAAGGTGTTTTGTGCTCAAGTCGCACAATGTCTTTACCATTGTCAGAGCCTGGCTCTGTTTTGTTGCTTTGTTCTTTTTTGTACGGTATTTTATCAAAATAAGGTCCCATAATGTTGTTTGTCAGTATTAATCCCCATTCAAATGAGGGTGGACAGATATGGGGCTGAGGGAATAAGACTGGATGTCCTTCCTAATACCCCCACTGTGGGCTTGTAAGCACCATAAATTTAATGTGAAGTGGCTCTGAAGCTTACTGACAATTATGTATAAATGCTAGAAAAGAGATTCTGATTAAAAAGATTTGGTAAAGCACTGTTGCCCTTTGGTTTATATTTTTTTGGTTGATAAGACTAGAAAAACCATCTGTCATGAAATTTTAAAAGATATATTGTATATCTTGACAGGAGATAATAGTTTCTTGAGAAGATAGTACCACTAAACTTGTATGATAATACCACTATACTTGTCTAATACTCAGACAACTAACTCTTTCGAACTGTTTTATGATAAGTTCTCTTTATTTTTGCTTACCTGGAGATTTTCTCATTCTTTATATTTTTTCTTTCCTGGAGACTCTCTTGTTCTCAGTATTTCTGTTACTTGGAGAATATCTTGTTTTCATTATTCCTGCTTACTTTGAAAATTTCTTGTTCTGTTTATTTCTGCTTTCCTGGAAAATTTCTCGTTCTCTGTATTTGTGCTTACCTGGAGAATTTCTTTTCAGTATTTCTGCTTACTAGAAGATATGATTAGGTAGTTTGAATATTATACTGTATATTATTTTGGAAATTATCTGAAAATCACAATTCTTGTTGACCTTTTGCCAGTCTTAAAACAGGAAGTCTGAGGTCTTTGAGTGTTTTATAAATGGAAAAGAAAAAAGTGTGATAAATATATTTGTGATTTTTGACCACTCGAAGATATAAAATGCTCACCATCCCTTTTTATTCTCCACTTTTGACACACTGGAAGCATAAGTCATTCGTTCGCTCTCTGATGCCATTGTATTAAGAACTTTTTGTTTATGATAGTAATCCCATTTTATGTGATACTATTAGCCCCTATTGTGGGGGTAAACGTAGCAAATGGTGTGGAGACCAGGGGTTAAGGATGCGGGATTTGCTCAAAAGGAAAAGGCTAGCAAGAAACAGTGACCCATATAGAAATGAGATAAAGATGAAGGCAAATAAAAAGATGGGGGTAGACACATTCAGAGTGTGGCTTTGATATTAAGGCTGGATACTCTTCCTAGCACCCCATGGTGGGCTTTGATCATGGGGCGGCCAACTCGTGTGTCGTGTAATCTAAACACTTGGCTACTGTAGTCCCGTAATATTTTGTTTGTAACGTTGTTCTTTGTTCAGTGATGAAAGGTTCAAAGTCGTATATGAAAAGGTCAAGTAGATTAGATTGGTGATATTATCATCTTAAGACACTGTGTCTCTCTGACATAAGCAGTTCGCTTTAAGCATGCCTATAGATCATTGATAAGATAATCAAAGAGTATTAGAGATAACGGGAGTTCATAACACATATTCTTCATATTAAGAATGACTGTATTGTACTGATATCTTATGATGTAAGAAAATGGTATTACGATATTCTATTGTGTTAAGGTGTATTACTTTTAAACTCCTTTTAAACTTTATACGGGATCGCTGCTGCCTCTGTTGCCTGTCATGTTGGTAGCCAGGCCTTCTCTCTCATACCTGCTGCTATGCAGTCTTTCATTATTGACGTAGGGGATTTTATTATCCCATCTAATGACACCAATTTGTAAGATATTATCCCACCGAGTGTCACCACTGACGTAGGGGATTTCCTCCTACGTTATATAATTATAATTATGGTAGCGTGGTTGGTGAAAGACATCTTCCTTGATATTAGTTTATTCTTATTTTAACATCTATGTACTCGGAGCTCCTATTACTACAGTTCCTGTCACGACTAATTCCTGAGTCCCACCCCCAAAAGGGGGAGGCTAACTCAGCTGTACTGTGTTAACTCTGCTGCTGGCAAGGCCCGGTCTCTAACTCAACTCACTGTGCCTGCCCTGGGTGGTTCTTGAAATACCCCAAGGGCAGGGGCGTGTCTTGACATCCAGTCCTGCAAATCAACTCCAGGTTCGAAGTGGAGTCCCGCCTATTTTGGGGAGGGGCTATTCCAACGAGCCTATTGCAAAGGAGTGGGTGGTAATCGCCTGTTGCCATTGGGTATCTCCCCCGGGCATGTACTTCACATTTAGGACAAGTGTTTCTGTGTGGTATGGGGAATAAAGGACTGGTTTATATCTCACACCCTCTTGAGATATTTGAACGCCAGATGCCGAGTCCCACGGGACCAGCTATATATCTTACCATAGGCCTCATCCTATTACACACTGGAGAGAGTGTTCAATGTTTCCTTTGACACCTAGCCAAAAGTCCTACGACATCCCTCCCCACTACACTGAAATATCTCTTATTTCAGTTTCATCATCCTAAACTAACATTTGTTTACAATAAAAACGGGGCCGAGTTATTTAAGCTATTATCGAAGAAATCCTATTTCTATGAACTCTAAACAAATTACACAAACATAACATATATATAGTACTTCTACAGACAACTAGAGCATGCAGAGTCTATTTCCTTGTGGGAAATCTTTAACACAAACATATTCTCATATTTAACAAAAGTAACCTTAATCACTATGATTTCAGTGTGTAACTAATAACAAAAATAAATTAAGATCAAAAGTCAGTTTAGATCATAACATTACTTTATCTACTTCTCTTTTTTCTTCAAAAGACAAAATTTGGTTAGTTACAGTAAAAATATAAATCATGTAAAACATTAGCAAACAAATTAAGTAGAGTATTAGCATGTATAAACATGTAAAATGCAATAGACCATAACATCAATAGTAATTTCTATAAGAAACCTTATCTTATGATTTCTACTCCTATTGTTACTATGGGCATTAATTTATTTTAAAATTTGGCCTTAAAAACTACTCCTGAAACAAAACATGTTTTACTGTGTGTAAAGTCAAAACATTTACTATTTCAATATGCAATTACTATTCAGAGACCAATTAATATAAAAACTTAATGAACCTAAAGATTAAATCATAATTCAAACAAGAATAATACTAAAGCAAAACTGTGATAATATCTAAGCAAAACACTGATATTATTCAAGCAGAAAAGCAACTTATTACTCTTAGTGCAAATCATACAATTTATCAATGGCACTTATTCAAAACTATATCTAAGGGAGACTCTGAGTTTTCGCTTAAAATTATCTTAGAGCTAGTAAAACAAAAAAAAATAAAAATAAAAATAAAAATATTTTGTCTTTTAGCACAGTGGACAAAGACGGTGGGGACATTTTCTTTCCCATTTTTTCAGTTCTAATACGGGGGTAATTTTAATTAACTAATAAGGGATTTTTAAATACCCTTCTTTCTCTCTTCACTAAAGTTTGGACATGTATAGGGATTATTTTTCTTTCTGTTTGAATCCCATCAACGCGTTTACGTGGCTTCTAAAGGTATTATTAAAATATTTTAAAATATTTCTGTGTTTCTTTTCCTCTCTTTTCACTACAGTTATGACATGTATGGGGATTTCCTTGTTTCTGGGATTTCATCAAGATTGCATGGTTTTTTAAAGTAGTTTAAAACTTTTATTTCTTTCCTTTCTAGGACGACTTTTATTTTCTCTGTCCCTTGCTCATGAATTCTTGCTAGGCGCGATTCCACGGTTTCTCTCGGGGATTTCATTTTTTTTACTTACATGGCCTTTTAGTGTTTTTTTAGGACTTTGTTTTCTCTGTCTAGGACGACTTTTATTTTCTCTGTCCCTTGCTCATGAATTCTTGCTAGGCACGATTCCACGGTTTCCCTCGGGGATTTCATTTTTTCACTCCCCCGCCGTCCTTGCTGCAGGCCCAGGTTTGTTACCATATCTCCTTTACTCGGATAGGCAAGACAAAAAGGAAGGATGGGCACCTTTCTAATCCTTCCAGCCTGGCTTCCTCGTCCCGCCCTCGGCCGATCTTGACTAAGACCACCACGCAGGAGACCTGCAACGTCACAGCGATTCTCTTCCGTACGGCCATCCACACGTACCTTCGAAGCAGATCTCGGGATGAAAATTTGAACCTCTGTCACTACTACAGTTGTAAGAAAGGTTCCCTATGACTTCAGGGTACCAACAATGGCCATACGTTGGTAATCGAGGCTATACTTTGCCT
>JAXCGZ010024096.1:0-15776 GCA_037179515.1 Halocaridina rubra | reverse complement strand
TGTGTGTGTGTGTGTGTGTGTGTGTGTGTGTGTGTGTGTGTGTGTGTGTGTGTGTGTGTGTGTGTGTGTGTGTGTGTGTGATTACCTAATTGTGATTACCTAATTGTGTTAACGGGAAAGAGCCCAAAGCTCGTATCTTCCCGTCTCCTGATCGGTTCCATTTTTAGACTTAGTGATACTTATCATACCTGTCCTTAAAACTATGGATTGAGGTAGCATTAACTACCTCCTCGCTTAGCGAATTCCAATTATCAACTACTCTTACACTGAAAAAGTATTTCCTTACATCCTGCAAACAAGTTTTCTTCCGAAGCTTCAAACTATGACCTCTAGTTCTAGAGCCAGCCATATCGAAATATCGATCCCTATCCACTCTATCATAACCATGAAGGAATTTAAAGACTGTCACCATATCCCCCCTTACTCTTCTAGCTTCGAGTGATAGCAAGTCTAATTCCCTCAGCCTCTCATCATAACCGAGATTGCGTATTTCTGGCACCAGTTTCGTGGCATGTCTTTGAACTTTTTCAAGCTTAGCTATGTGCTTTTTCAAGTGCGGATTCCAAAAGGGGGCTGCATATTCGAGTTTTGGCCTCACATAGGTTACATAAATATTTCTGAACATTTCCTTGTCCATGTGCCTGAAGGCTACCCTTACATTTGATAAGAATGCATATGCTGCCCTTACTACGCCATTTATATGTATTTCTGGAGACAAATCTGCCAGTATGTTTACTCCTAGATCTCTCTCATTTTCTGTCTCTTGAAGTTGTACTCCAGCCACCGAGTAGTCAAGCTTGGGCCTTCTTGCACTTGTACCCATTCTCATTACCTTACATTTTGAGGTATTGAATTTCATTAGCCACTTTTCTGACCACTCATGCAGATTATTTAGATCCTCCTGAAGTTCTCTACCATTGTTCTCGTTTTTTACTTTCTTCACAATCTTTGCATCATCTGCAAACATATTCATGAATGAATTTACAGACTCTGGTAGGTCATTTACATATACAAGGAACAAAAGTGGCCCTAAAACTGAACCCTGTGGGACTCCACTACTAACTCTTCTCCATTCAGACACTGAGTGTCTTACTCTAACCCTCTGTTCCCTTCCTTCTAAGTAAGTTTTTATCCATTCCAAGACATTTCCACCTATTCTAGCCATTGATTGCAGCTTCTTAATAAGTCTCCCATGTGGAACAGTGTCAAACGCTTTCTGGAAGTCTAGGAATATGCAATCTGCCCAGCCCTCTCTTTCCTGTAAGATTTGGCTTACCTCATCATAAAATTCTAATAAGTTTGTTACTGTTGATCTTCCTTCTCTGAAGCCATGTTGCCTCACTGACAAAAAGTTGAAGGATTCCAAGTGAAGAGAGATATGTTTCCTTAGTAGTTTCTCCATAAGTTTGCAAACTATGCTGGTCAAGGAAACTGGTCTATAGTTCAGAGCCGTATCCCTCCTTCCCTTTTTGAAGATAGGTATCACATTTGCTTGTTTCCAGCATCTTGGAATCTCCCCCGACTCCAATGACTCCTTAAATATGATACTTAGTGCCACTGATATTGTGTTTGCGCATTTTTTAAGCACATGAGGGGATATGTCATCAGGACCTGTAGCTTTATGAACATCTAAATCCATCAGCGCTTTGCATACCTCTGTGGCTGTAAGGTTGATGTTCTCTAATACCGGCCCTTGAGCTTCTATCACTGCAATCTGAGGGGGTGGGGTATTTTCTACTGTAAATACTGACTGAAACTCCTTGTTCAATTCTTTGCAGATCTCTTCGTCCGTCTCAGTGATGCTTCCATCCGCTCTCTTTAGCCTTAAAACCTGTTCTTTTACCTTCAGTTTTCCTCTGATAAAGCTGTGGAAAAGCTTGGGATTTTCTTTAACCTTCCTGGTGATGTCCCTCTCATAATCTTTCTCTGCCTCTCTCCTTTTACTTAGGTAGTCATTTCTTGCTCTTTTGTAGGTTTGCCAGGCATTTATGTTTTTTCTCCTCCTATGCCTTTTCCAGCATTTGTCTCTCCACTCCTTAGCTCTTTTACACCCATTATCGAACCATTTCTCTCTGGCATGAATTACACCTACTTTGGTGACAGGTATGCAGCAATCTACTATCTTCCCATATTTCTCACAAAAGATGTCATACATTTCTTGTACAGATTTGTTGTAAAATAAGGTTCTCCAGTCAATAACTGCAAAAAGCTCATTCATTTTGATGTAATCTCCTTTCTGATAGTTCCTTCTCATGTCCTCAGTGCCTCTACTCTCAGGAAGAATGTCTTCAATGATATACTCCATCAACAACACACAGTGGTCACTCTTTCCAATTGGTGGTTCATACTCAATATTTTCAATATCCAACACATTATCTGTGAACACCAGATCAAGTAGTGATGGCTCATCCCCACCCCTGGCTCTTGTTGGTTCCATTACATGTTGGTGTAGGAAATTCCCTTGTACGCAATCTAGGAATCTTGCCCCAAAGGAGTCCTCACCACTGTGTGGGTCAAGATTTATCCAATCTATCTCTTTATGATTAAAGTCTCCCATAATCAAAATCCTACATTTTTTCTCCCGCGCCATGTTAACAACTGAGTTTATGACTTCAATCGTACCTATATGACTTTCCTCATAAATTTCAAGCCTATTTTGGTTCCTTGGTGGGTTGTATACAACAGTTATTATAATGCTCTCTGACCCAGTATTTATGCGAGCAACAAGAAATTCCCTGAACTCACTTTCTATAGCCAAGTTTATTTCTTCAACTTGAATCCTCTCACTTATGAGCAGTGCTATCCCTCCACCAGTCCTCTCAGATCTTTCGACCCTTAGTATTCTGAAGCCCTTAGGAAAAACTGTGACACTGTTTATGTCCTCACTCAACTTAGTCTCTGTAATTGCTACTATATCTGCCTTACTGTTGTGAATCCTATCTTTTAATTCTACTGCCTTACCAGCTAATCCATCAGCATTTGTGTATAACAATCTTAATGAGGCCCCATCCCCTGATCTTCTGTCATTATCTTCTTTATCTCCCCTTTGTCTGGAAGTATTCCGTAACGAAAATTTTTCTTCTCTTCTTCATTTCTTTCATCATTTAACCTTCTTGCCTCTTGCAACAAGTTTTTGATCTTTCCCATCTCTTCCTGTGTTCTGTATCGTCTAATGAACACTTCTTTGCATTCTTGAAGGTCTTTTAGACTTTTTTTTCTCAACAATATTTCCCTACATGTCTCCCCTCTCTCAAAGGTTACTTTTGTTGGTCTCGGCTTTCCTTCCCTCGAATATTTACCTAGTTGGTGTATGTTTACAATATCCTCAGGACCACATACTACTCCAAGCTTTCTTATCAGGTCTACAACCCTAGCTTTATTTTCTTCAAGTCTCCCCTGCCATGTTGGCTCCTGGGATTCACTTATGCCTGAGATTACCACTGTCTTCTCCTTATCAAGTGCCTGTCTGATGAGTGGGTTTGCCCTTTCCATCACAACGTCTTTCATTTTTTCGATTACTGTTTCTTTATAGTCAACTGTTTGTATGTTTTCCAGTGCCACCACCTTTACAGCCTCTTTTACTGCCACATTCCCCTTTAGTGCATCAGCAAAGGACGTTTTCATGGCATCATTTTCCATATTCAGCTCCTGGAACTCTTTTCTGAACTGTTCAATGTTTTCCTTAATCTGAACATTCCAAGCAGCAATCTCGTCTCTCTCAGAAGATAGCAGTGAACTAACATCTAATTCCTTTAGGTTGTCATTTAGCTGTTTGTTTTTATCTTCTTGTTTAGAAATTCTAGATTCTAGTTGACTCTTTTCCCCTTCCAGCTTCTTTATTCTTTTTTCTAGTTCCTTTCTCTCCTGCCCTTGTGCTTTATTTGCTTCCTCCAAAGATCTTATTTGTTCTCTGAGTGCTTCATTCTCTTTCATTTCTCCATCCATATTCCGAATTTTATCATCAAGGTTTGTAACCATTTCCTCTAACTTCTTGATTCTCTGTTTAAGTCCTCTGATGACTACCCCTTCTCCCGACCCATGGGTGGGAGAGGTTTGGGACAGAGATGGCTTCATTTTTATGTTCTCCCTCTCACAGAAAAAAAAAAAAAAAAAAAAAAAAAAAAAAAGAGAAAACTTCTAATTTACCTTCACACAGAATTTTTATATCTCCATATAAGTGCTATTTAGTGACTCAGTTTGTCTCCTTTCTGGTAACACACATCTTAACTTAAAAACTTGACCACGGTAATTTAAGTATAAAAAGAAAAAGAAAAACAAAAGTCAGACCTGAAGGAAAAATTCGAATTTGTGTTCGAGGTGGCACCCACCTGTGTGTGTGTGTGTGTGTGTGTGTGTGTGTGTGTGTGTGTGTGTGTGTGTGTGTGTGTGTGTGTGTGTGTGTGTGTGATTACCTAATTGTGATTACCTAATTGTGTTTACGGGAAAGGGCCCAACGCTCGTATCTTCCCGTCTCCTGATCGGTTCCATTTTTAGACTTAGTGATACTTATCATACCTGTCCTTAAAACTATGGATTGAGGTAGCATTAACTACCTCCTCGCTTAGCGAATTCCAATTATCAACTACTCTTACACTGAAAAAGTATTTCCTTACATCCTGCAAACAAGTTTTCTTCCGAAGCTTCAAACTATGACCTCTAGTTCTAGAGCCAGCCATATCGAAATATCGATCCCTATCCACTCTATCATAACCATGAAGGAATTTAAAGACTGTCACCATATCCCCCCTTACTCTTCTAGCTTCGAGTGATGGCAAGTCTAATTCCCTCAGCCTCTCATCATAACCGAGATTGCGTATTTCTGGCACCAGTTTCGTGGCATGTCTTTGAACTTTTTCAAGCTTAGCTATGTGCTTTTTCAAGTGCGGATTCCAAAAGGGGGCTGCATATTCGAGTTTTGGCCTCACATAGGTTACATAAATATTTCTGAACATTTCCTTGTCCATGTGCCTGAAGGCTACCCTTACATTTGATAAGAATGCATATGCTGCCCTTACTACGCCATTTATATGTATTTCTGGAGACAAATCTGCCAGTATGTTTACTCCTAGATCTCTCTCATTTTCTGTCTCCTGAAGTTGTACTCCAGCCACCGAGTAGTCAAGCTTGGGCCTTCTTGCACTTGTACCCATTCTCATTACCTTACATTTTGAGGTATTGAATTTCATTAGCCACTTTTCTGACCACTCATGCAGATTATTTAGATCCTCCTGAAGTTCTCTACCATTGTTCTCGTTTTTTACTTTCTTCACAATCTTTGCATCATCTGCAAACATATTCATGAATGAATTTACAGACTCTGGTAGGTCATTTACATATACAAGGAACAAAAGTGGCCCTAAAACTGAACCCTGTGGAACTCCACTACTAACTCTTCTCCATTCAGACACTGAGTGTCTTACTCTAACCCTCTGTTCCCTTCCTTCTAAGTAAGTTTTTATCCATTCCAAGACATTTCCACCTATTCTAGCCATTGATTGCAGCTTCCTAATAAGTCTCCCATGTGGAACAGTGTCAAACGCTTTCTGGAAGTCTAGGAATATGCAATCTGCCCAGCCCTCTCTTTCCTGTAAGATTTGGCTTACCTCATCATAAAATTCTAATAAGTTTGTTACTGTTGATCTTCCTTCTCTGAAGCCATGTTGCCTCACTGACAAAAAGTTGAAGGATTCCAAGTGAAGAGAGATATGTTTCCTTAGTAGTTTCTCCATAAGTTTGCAAACTATGCTGGTCAAGGAAACTGGTCTATAGTTCAGAGCCGTATCCCTCCTTCCCTTTTTGAAGATAGGTATCACATTTGCTTGTTTCCAGCATCTTGGAATCTCCCCCGACTCCAATGACTCCTTAAATATGATACTTAGTGCCACTGATATTGTGTTTGCGCATTTTTTAAGCACATGAGGGGATATGTCATCAGGACCTGTAGCTTTATGAACATCTAAATCCATCAGCGCTTTGCATACCTCTGTGGCTGTAAGGTTGATGTTCTCTAATACCGGCCCTTGAGCTTCTATCACTGCAATCTGAGGGGGTGGGGTATTTTCTACTGTAAATACTGACTGAAACTCCTTGTTCAATTCTTTGCAGATCTCTTCGTCCGTCTCAGTGATGCTTCCATCCGCTCTCTTTAGCCTTAAAACCTGTTCTTTTACCTTCAGTTTTCCTCTGATAAAGCTGTGGAAAAGCTTGGGATTTTCTTTAGCCTTCCTGGTGATGTCCCTCTCATAATCTTTCTCTGCCCCTCTCCTTTTACTTAGGTAGTCATTTCTTGCTCTTTTGTAGGTTTGCCAGGCATTTATGTTTTTTCTCCTCCTATACCTTTTCCAGCATTTGTCTCTCCACTCCTTAGCTCTTTTACACCCATTATCGAACCATTTCTCTCTGGCATGAATTACACCTACTTTGGTGACAGGTATGCAGCAATCTACTATCTTCCCATATTTCTCACAAAAGATGTCATACATTTCTTGTACAGATTTGTTGTAAAATAAGGTTCTCCAGTCAATAACTGCAAAAAGCTCATTCATTTTGATGTAATCTCCTTTCTGATAGTTCCTCCTCATGTCCTCAGTGCCTCTACTCTCAGGAAGAATGTCTTCAATGATATACTCCATCAACAACACACAGTGGTCAGTCTTTCCAATTGGTGGTTCATACTCAATATTTTCAATATCCAACACATTATCTGTGAACACCAGATCAAGTAGTGATGGCTCATCCCCACCCCTGGCTCTTGTTGGTTCCATTACATGTTGGTGTAGGAAATTCCCTTGTACGCAATCTAGGAATCTTGCCCCAAATGAGTCCTCACCACTGTGTGGGTCAAGATTTATCCAATCTATCTCTTTATGATTAAAGTCTCCCATAATCAAAATCCTACATTTTTTCTCCCGCGCCATGTTAACAACTGAGTTTATGACTTCAATCGTACCTATATGACTTTCCTCATAAATTTCAAGCCTATTTTGGTTCCTTGGTGGGTTGTATACAACAGTTATTATAATGCTCTCTGACCCAGTATTTATGCGAGCAACAAGAAATTCCCTGAACTCACTTTCTATAGCCAAGTTTATTTCTTCAACTTGAATCCTCTCACTTATGAGCAGTGCTATCCCTCCACCAGTCCTCTCAGATCTTTCGACCCTTAGTATTCTGAAACCCTTAGGAAAAACTGTGGCACTGTTTATGTCCTCACTCAACTTAGTCTCTGTAATTGCTACTATATCTGCCTTACTGTTGTGAATCCTATCTTTTAATTCTACTGCCTTACCAGCTAATCCATCAGCATTTGTGTATAACAATCTTAATGAGGCCCCATCCCCTGATCTTCTGTCATTATCTTCTTTATCTCCCCTTGTCTGGAAGTATTCTGTAACGAAAATTTTTCTTCTCTTCTTCATTTCTTTCATCATTTAACCTTCTTGCCTCTTGCAACAAGTTTTTTATCTTTCCCATCTCTTCCTGTGTTCTGTATTGTCTAATGAACACTTCTTTGCATTCTTGAAGGTCTTTTAGACTTTTTTCTCAACAATATTTCCCTACATGTCTCCCCTCTCTCAAAGGTTACTTTTGTTGGTCTCGGCTTTCCTTCCCTTGAATATTTACCTAGTTGGTGTATGTTTACAATATCCTCAGGACCACATACTACTCCAAGCTTTCTTATCAGGTCTACAACGTTAGCTTTATTTTCTTCAAGTCTCCCCTGCCATGTTGGCTCCTGGGATTCACTTATGCCTGAGATTACCACTGTCTTCTCCTTATCAAGTGCCTGTCTGATGAGTGGGTTTGCCCTTTCCATCACAACGTCTTTCATTTTTTTGATTACTGTCTCTTTATAGTCAACTGTTTGTATGTTTTCCAGTGCCACCACCTTTACAGCCTCTTTTACTGCCACATTCCCCTTTAGTGCATCAGCAAAGGACGTTTTCATGGCATCATTTTCCATATTCAGCTCCTGGAACTCTTTTCTGAACTGTTCAATGTTTTCCTTAATCTGAACATTCCAAGCAGCAATCTCGTCTCTCTCAGAAGAGAGCAGTGAACTAACATCTAATTCCTTTAGGTTGTCATTTAGCTGTTTGTTTTTATCTTCTTGTTTAGAAATTCTAGATTCTAGTTGACTCTTTTCCCCTTCCAGCTTCTTTATTCTTTTTTCTAGTTCCTTTCTCTCCTGCCCTTGTGCTTTATTTGCTTCCTCCAAAGATCTTATTTGTTCTCTGAGTGTTTCATTCTCTTTCATTTCTCCATCCATATTCCGAATTTTATCATCAAGGCTTGTAACCATTTCCTCTAACTTCTTGATTCTCTGTTTAAGTCCTCTGATGACTACCCCGTCTCCCGACCCTTGGGTGGGAGAGGTTTGGGACAGAGATGGCTTCATTTTTATGTTCTCCCTCTCACAGAATATAGAAAGAAGACGAGAAAGAGGAAAAAAAAAGAAAAGAGAAAAACTTCTAATTTACCTTCACACAGAATTTTTATATCTCCATATAAGTGCTATTTAGTGACTCAGTTGGTCTCCTTTCTGGTAACGTGTGTGTGTGTGTGTGTGTGTGTGTGTGTGTGTGTGTGTGTGTGTGTGTGTGTGTGTGTGTGTGTGTGTGTGTGTGTGTGTGTGTGTGTGTGTGTGTGTGTGTGTGTGTGTGTGTGTGTGTGTGTGTGTGTGTGTGTGTGTGTGTGTGTGTGTGTGTGTGTGTGTGTGTGTGTGTGTGTGTGTGTGTGTGTGTGTGTGTGTGTGTGTGTGTGTGTGTGTGTGTGTGTGTGTGTGTGTGTGTGTGTGTGTGTGTGTGTGTGTGTGTGTGTGTGTGTGTGTGTGTGTGTGTGTGTGTGTGTGTGTGTGTGTGTGTGTGTGTGTGTGTGTGTGTGTGTGTGTGTGTGTGTGTGTGTGTGTGTGTGTGTGTGTGTGTGTGTGTGTGTGTGTGTGTGTGTGTGTGTGTGTGTGTGTGTGTGTGTGTGTGTGTGTGTGTGTGTGTGTGTGTGTGTGTGTGTGTGTGTGTGTGTGTGTGTGTGTGTGTGTGTGTGTGTGTGTGTGTGTGTGTGTGTGTGTGTGTGTGTGTGTGTGTGTGTGTGTGTGTGTGTGTGTGTGTGTGTGTGTGTGTGTGTGTGTGTGTGTGTGTGTGTGTGTGTGTGTGTGTGTGTGTGTGTGTGTGTGTGTGTGTGTGTGTGTGTGTGTGTGTGTGTGTGTGTGTGTGTGTGTGTGTGTGTGTGTGTGTGTGTGTGTGTGTGTGTGTGTGTGTGTGTGTGTGTGTGTGTGTGTGTGTGTGTGTGTGTGTGTGTGTGTGTGTGTGTGTGTGTGTGTGTGTGTGTGTGTGTGTGTGTGTGTGTGTGTGTGTGTGTGTGTGTGTGTGTGTGTGTGTGTGTGTGTGTGTGTGTGTGTGTGTGTGTGTGTGTGTGTGTGTGTGTGTGTGTGTGTGTGTGTGTGTGTGTGTGTGAGAGAGAGAGAGAGAGAGAGAGAGAGAGAGAGAGAGAGAGAGAGAGAGAGAGAGAGAGAGATTACCTAATTGTGTTTACGGGAAAGAGCCCAAAGCTCGTATCTTCCCGTCTCCTGATCGGTTCCATTTTAGACTTAGTGATACTTATTATACCTGTCCTTAAAACTATGGATTGAGATAGCATTAACTACCTCCTCGCTTAGCCAGTTCCAATTATCAACTACTCTTACACTGAAAAAGTATTTCCTTACATCCTGCAAAGAAGTTTTCTTACGAAGCTTCAAACTATGACCTCTAGTTCTAGAGCCAGCCATATCGAAATATCGATCCCTATCCACTCTATCATAACCATGAAGGAATTTAAAGACTGTCACCATATCCCCCCTTACTATTCTAGCTTCGAGTGATGGTAAGTCTAATTCCCTCAGCCTCTCATCATAACTGAGATTGCGTATTTCTGGCACCAGTTTCGTGGCATGTCTTTGAACTTTTTCAAGCTTAGCTATGTGCTTTTTCAAGTGCGGATTTCAAAAGGGGGCTGCATATTCGAGTTTTGGCCTCACATAGGTTACATAAATATATCTGAACATTTCCTTGTCCATGTGCCTGAAGGCACATGTGTGTGTGTGTGTGTGTGTGTGTGTGTGTGTGTGTGTGTGTGTGTGTGTGCACAAACTAATATTTTCTTTTCTTCACGTTTCACAGCTTTGGAACCCCTGGACCAACTAATGGTCGATTTGGAGATGGAAAAGATCGTCTTTGACACCAGCAAAGATGGGAAGTTTACTACACCTCTGACATAATTTCCAGTATTCTGGTAAGTAAAAGTAGTATAGTAAATAATCATGACTGCAAATACTGTACAGCTGCGTGGAACTCATACGATTAATGTGGGAATTATAAAAAATTGTAAAACTAAATTTTATGTGGAAAATGAAACCCATATTTGAACGCTTGCAAAAATGAGTCTCAGACGGTGTCATTATAAGACATTGAACTCGAATCTAGATATGGTACTGTTATATGAGGTTTTATTAAAATGTGCGAATTAAACATAAGCGAGATCTTACGTAGAATATGATAACCATTTTTAAATGTTCTGGGAAGTAAAAGTAACATGATGAAGGTAAACTGCTACAAATATTCCATTTCTGGGAAGTAGTCTGAAATGATAAAGATGAACTCTGCTACAAATATTCTAGTTCTGGGAAGTAAAAGTCTAATATGGTGAAGATAAACTCGGCTACAAATATTTGTTCTGTTAAGTTCCGGGAAGTAAAAGTTTGAAATAAGATAAACTCTACTATATATTCCAGTTCTGGGAAGTAAAAGTCTAAAATGATGAAGATAAACTTTGCTACAAATATTCCAGTTCTGGGAAGTAAAAGTCTAAAATGATGAAGGTAAACTCGGCTACAAATATTCCAGTTCTGTGAAGTTCTGATTAGTAATGGGGAAAATTAAATGCTATAACACGAGGCTTAGCCAAAGTTCAGAGTGGTGGTCTCGAGCTATAGGAGTAAATGCTAGGATGAAAGTCTTCTGTCGGGAGAATAATATAGGTTTTATAGACGGGTGGGATCACTTCACTAGTCGTAAGCATATGTATGCAAGGGATGGAGTGCATCTTTCTAATTCAGGTGTCTCGGTATTGGCTGGTATGATAGACAGAGAGGTAGGGGGGTTTTGTTAGACACAAATAATGAAATGATTAATACTTGTGCAGAGAAATTAGTCAGTAAGGGTTCAGTAAATAGTGGGTCAAATAACTGGGAGTCTAAGGATAAGAACCATTTGTTACATAGAACAAATATTAACAAAAAGAATAGCCACAAGAAGGGTGAAGCTAGAGAAAGTTTAAAAGTATATTATACAAATAGCCGTAGTTTAGGTAACAAGATAGAAGAACTGAGAGCCATAGTATGTAGTGAGAGACCGGATATAATATGCATTAGTGAAAGTTGGATTAAATTAGAAAGCAAACACCTTAAAGCTGAGTACATAATTACAGGATACAAACTTTATAATGCTGATCGTAGTGCAGATAAAAGAGGGGGAGGGGTAATTATGTATATTAAAGATAGCCTCAGAAGCTGCATTAAGTCTGGAATTAAGACAAATCTAAATTCAGAAACCTTATGGGTTGAAATTAAAAATAATATAGAAAGTCTAGTTGTAGGAGTAGTCTACAGACCACCTGATCTAGATAATATAGAGTCGCAAGTTATATTCGATGAAATTTCTAAAGTGAGCAGGTCAAATAGAGTTTGCATTGTAGGCGATTTTAATTTTAGACATATTAACTGGGAAACCATAACAGGTGATAGTAGCTCTAAGGAGTTTTTGGAAGTAGTAGAAGACAATTTCCTTTCTCAGCATGTACATGAAGCAACACGGGGAGTGAATACACTAGATTTAGTTCTTAGTAATAGAGAGAATATGGTTACAAATTTAGAAGTTGGTGAAAAATTGGGCAACAGTGACCATGATTCCATTAGATTTAACATAATTTTCAAGGAAACTATAAAGGAAAATAAGAATATTGTTCCAAACTTTAGAGCAGGAGATTTTGAGGGCTTAAAAACTAAATTATCTAATGAGGTATGGGAAGGGATTTCTGGGGTACAGATGTGGGTAGTTAATCCAGCAGGTCAGGTCGCAGGTAGCGGATTACCACGAAATTTGGGCACCACATGCCAAGGATTATCACAAGATAAGATCAATACATTAAATTCTCTCACAGGAAAGAACAGCAGCCCGTCAGTTAATATAAATTTGGATGAGGAATATAACAATTTTGTCATGACTCTTAAGAATAGTCAGAGAGACTATATTCCCATGAAACATTGCAGATCAAGAAAAAATGACCCTAAATGGATGAACAATAGAATAAAGAATCTTATAGGTATTAAAAGAGGAATATACAGGAAACTAGAAAGAGGTGAAGAGCAGGTGAGGCAGTAATATATACAGTTAAACAGGGAAGTTAAAAAGATAGTTAGAGAGTCGAAAAGAAAATACGAAGTTCGAATAGCAGGAGAAGCTATAGAAAATCCTAAAGGGTTTTATCAACATTATCAAACAAAATTTAAGGAAAAAGTCGGACCAATTGAAGTAGCCAATGGCCATATCACAGATGACGATAAAGTGATGTGTACATGTTTAAATGATTATTTCTTCTCTGTATTTACAAATGAAAACTTGGAAAATATTCCGGAAGTAGAATCCATTTACAGAGACAGTCCCGATAATATACTTAGTTCAATAAATATTACGAGAGAGGAGGTAATAAAAGAAATAGATAAATTAAAGGCTCATAAATCTCCGGGACCTGATGGAATATATGCTAGAATATTAAAGGAATGCAAGGAAGAGCTTAGTTGTCCTCTAACTGCATTATTTAATAATTCAATAAAATTAGGATCGGTACCCATGGAGTGGAAATTGGCAGATGTGGTACCAATATTTAAAAAAGGAGAACGTGTTAAAAAGAATAATTATAGGCCGGTTAGTTTAACGTCAACAGTGGGTAATATTCTAGAATCCATAATTGCAAATAAAATAAGGGCACATCTAGAATTACACAGACTGATAAAACTTTCACAACACAGGTTTCTTAAGGGTTTTTCGTGCCTTACAAACTTACTGTCTTTTTATTCAGAAGTTTACGAGGCAGTAGATTGTGGCAAAGAATATGATACAATATATCTAGATTTTAGCAAAGCTTTTGATAGAGTTCCTCACAAAAGATTAGTTAAAAAGCTGGAAGCTCATGGTATAGGAGGAGCTGTGCTGAGATGGATCAAACAATGGTTAAAAGACAGAAAACAGAGGGTTTGCATAAATGGAGAGAAATCAGAGTGGGGCTCGGTTACTAGCGGGGTACCACAAGGCTCGGTACTGGGTCCCCTATTATTCATCGTATATCTAAATGATCTGGATTCGGATATCAGTAGTAACCTAAGTAAATTCGCAGACGACACTAAAATAGGTAGAATTATAAATGGAAAAGAAGACATTCATGCTTTACAGGAAGATCTAAATAGATTATCTGAATGGTCGGACAAATGGCAAATGGAATTTAATGTTGAAAAATGTAAAGTAGTTAAAATGGGTACTATAAAAGACAATACTAGTCATAGCTAAATAACCATGAAATCATGAGTTCTCAGTGTGAAAGGGATTTGGGAGTTCTTGTGAGTAGTAGTCTTAAGCCAAGAGAGCAATGCACAGCAGTCAGAAATAAAGCAAACAGAATTTTAGGATTTATCTCAAGAAGCGTCAGCAATAGGACGGAAAAAGTTATTTTGCAGCTCTATCTTGCATTAGTTAGGCCCCATTTAGATTATGCTGTGCAATTCTGGTCACCCTATTATAGAATGGAAATTGAATCCTTGGAGAGAGTGCAGCGAAGAATGACCAAGATGATACACAATATCAGAAATCTACCATATGAGGACAGATTAAAAAAACTTAATCTACATTCTCTAGAGAGGCGAAGAGTTAGGGGGGATATGATTGAAGTGTATAAATGGTTTAAAGGGATTAACAAGGGAGATATTAATAAAGTTTTAAAAATTCATGATCAAACCAGAACTCGTAATAATGGATTTAAGCTTGATAAATTTAGGTTCAGAAGGGAAATTGGTAAAAATTGGTTTGGTAATAGAGTAGCTGATGCGTGGAACAAGCTTCCTAGTATGATAGTAAATGCCAATACCTTAGACACCTTCAAATGTAGATTAGATAGACATATGACAGAGGTAGGGTGGGTATGAATAGGTTAGTGCTTATTAGAAAAATCATAAAAAGAAAAACAGAATAAATAAGTAGAGTAGAATAGAATAGGTTAGACATGCTGAAAATACAATTAAAAAATGGAGCTGCCTCGTGTGTGCCAGTAGGCATGTTGCAGTGTCCTCTATTCTTATGTTCTTATGTTCTTATGAGGTCATATATAAAATGAAGCCCCCCGGGAAATGATGGTATAATTGAGGGCTTGTTAAAAAAGTAAACTGCTACTAATACTGATTAGTTTTGTGAAATTCTTAGCATAAAGGGCATGTAAAGAGTGGAAGATGAAATATTAAATGAATTTTTTTTTTAAATTGTGCAGATAAGTGAAGGTAATTAGAGTTTTGTGGGAATTTAAATTTTAATAGTCATATATAGTAAATATATCAATTGTTTGGTATTGCATACTCATACAGTACAGTATATAGAAAATATATCAATTTTGGAATACTTTACGTTCATGTATAGAAAATAAATCTATTTTTTAATACTGTATGCTTTCGTGTACAGAAAGTACACACATTTTCGAAGACTATACAATAATGGAGGGTTCATATGCTCATATAGAAAATAAATCTACTTTTGAATATTGTTTACCCTCGTGTACAGAACATTAATATAATATTATAAACTTAAGAGTAACGAAGCGTTCGTTTGCGTATTTTGGAAATAAAAACATACAACACGAACTCTCAGAATAGAAAAGAAACCCCCTTCTTGAGATTTACTCATGGTTTTATGAGGCTCTGAAATATAAAATGGAGTTGTGTAAAAAAAAGCCATCTTGAAATTACATCTTGTATGTTCTTAAACATATTTTGATGTTCAAGAGACGAAAGGTGAATCATATTTAGAAAATGGAAATGTAAGAGTTTTGTGAAGTTCTTAAATTTTTTATTTATTTTTTGTTAAATTCGGGTGTTGAAAATTGAATCATATAAAGAAAAACATAATCATTAAAATGTTGTGAGTTTTGTTAAGTTTTTAGGAGTATTTGTGGTAAGTCTGGTGTTTTAACTGAATCATAAATTAGAAAATTAACTCATTTTTGGATAATTTGTAATGTTTGGCGAGGTCCTTAGCCACATAGTGTAATTTAAAGAATATAAAACGGAGTTTTGTATGTGTAGTAAACACTTTTTTAGCCACTATGCAAATGATTAAAAAAAATAAGCTTATTGAAAAGCAGAGGCAAGGGATAGTGATAACAAAGCCCGACTATACACCTATCACATAACTGGGTTCCAAGCCTTCTCTCCAATCACGTGGACCTAGTGATTACCAGGTGGTGCTATGTAGTTTTGTGATGATCTTAATGAGATATTTGACCCAATATCGACTTTATCCGTTTCGGCTCGAAGAACATATTATGGTATATGTAAAATTTTTGCTCATATGGTTGGGCCTGGGAGTACCAGGGAAATTTGTGGTCTGATTCGGGATTTTGTGACTGAGCGATTATTTATATTTCGTTATTGTTCGGTCATTTTTCTTAGATTGTGGCCACCCTGTGGCTTCTGGCCGGAGAAAGCA
>JAXCGZ010024095.1:0-15816 GCA_037179515.1 Halocaridina rubra | reverse complement strand
GAGTCCCTTGTGCGTAGTTAGGAAAGGCATCCTGCCTTAATTCTCAGGTCCTGCTTGTCTGTATCCATCCCCTTTCAAATGGGGATCAGTAGTTACATACAAAATGGAAAACAGGCACTTCATTAGCAAGATTTTATAAAGTTTGACAGTTTCATTTTGTAAACAATATATACCTCCAACTTGTACTTTTCCTATTGTTTATTATTCTCTAATTTCTGTCTTGTCCTTAAGCTTCTACTTTTTTTATCCAGGTTTTTTTGTTGCCTCGGCCCAGTGAAGGCAATTTTCTTGCCTGTCCTGGTGTCATGCTCATAAAAAAAAAAAGCGAGTGGTGGTATTCTACAAACAATGATGCTTCTTTCTACAAATTGTCATGCATCTTACTCCTCCTAATTCATTATATTTTATATTCTCTTGTTTCTGCATATTCCATAATTATAGCATCATTAGCTGCTAACTGTAGATACTTTATAATTATATATTTACCTAATCTTATTCTTGTTTGACAATTTAACTTCTTTAATACAGACCAAAGGACAAGCGTGAAATCCAGGCATCAATACGAGCAACTGCAGATAAAAACACAAGACTCACGAGGCTAAATTCAGAGTTGAATCAGGAGTTAGCAGAGGTAACAATGCATGAATTCTATTTTTATTACTGTTTTAATTCTTTTATACTTATAGCCAAAGCCTGACTGCAGTTGTAGTGAGTAAAAGAAAGTACTTGGAAGCATTAAATAAAAGCTCGCAATCAGTTTTGCTTGGTAAAATGGAGTATACAATGAAGGGCACATGTAAGTGGGGCATGGCCGAAAGGAAGACTTAAATTTGTATGGATGGATGGGTGAAAACAATATTGGGTGAGAGTGGTATGTCAGCTGAGTGGAGAGAGATTGTGGAAAGGTGATGTGGGCCAAAGGGAATTCCCACACCTGCTCAGTGCTGTAAACTGTAACGAGTGGGTGTTGAGGGGTTGCCACAAGGTGAAGCGGTAGGACTAACCCAGCTAAGGCTGTTAGGCCTCGCCTTATTGGTGACTCAGGCAGTGTTTTGGGGGGAGAATTGTGGAAATCCTTTGATCTAAGAGGAGTGACGATGGTGAATTGTTTTCTGGTGAATGTGTGCTTTGTCTTGACCTCAAAGGGATTGTGACTTTTGTATATGTATGTATGTGTGTTTGCTGTTGTACATAGTAAAGAGAAGGGCACTAGGAAGAATGAAGTGAAAGCATGTTTGCTGTCAACCTGAATAAATAATAGTTTTCCTGCAAGGATAAATTAAAAGTATATTTGCACATGATTTCAATATGTGCAAATATACTATTCCAAGGCTTGCATGTGGAAAAAACATTTCAAAAGTCATATGTCCTTGTGTAACCTTAATTGTAAAATTTTTGTTACACAATAAAGTCTCTTGTTTACAGGTATTTTGTAATTTATTTTGTCTTTCAGGTAATGGAAGAAAGAATTGCTCTGGAAATGCAGCTGGAACAGATGAAGCCCTTTTCCAGTTAGTCTCATTGTAGATATTGTTTAATCTTCCCCACCCCACCCCAGCCCAACACTTTTGTCTTTACAGAAGTCATGTATGTATAGTCATGTCCTTCTTGGGGGTATCTTCATGTAAAACAAGACAACATTTGGATAAGATTGGATTCCCCTCCTTGGGAGTGTCACCCGGGATCGTTTATTAGATCTGAACGAGTTTTATCCTGTCTCTTCCAGTATGATTTGTTTTCATGTCTTATTATTAGAGAGTATTCTGTATTTTTATTCACTCCAGGTATAATGTGTATTCCTCTCTTATCGCAAATGCTGTTGTCAGTGAGACTAGATGTATATTACTAGTTTAGGTTTATTTATGTACTTGTGGATTTTATTTCTTTTTGTACATAGCATAACACAGGTTCACAGTATCTTGTTATCATAAAGACATACTTTCATGGTAGTATTTAAAGGTCTGGATGGAAGTAGTGAATTTCACGTGGTAAAACTCGACTGAAAGAGAAATGATACATACTTTCATGGTAATATTGAAAGGTCTAGATGGTGGTAGTGAGTTTCACTTGGTGAAGCTCGATTGAAAAAGGAATACTACATACTTATATGGTAGTGTTAAAGCATCTGGATGGCAGTAGTAATTTTTCATGGTGAAACTTGCCAAGAAGAACAGTGATACCAACATTTTCTTGGCTCAATATTGGAAGCTAGTATGACTTGACAAAATGTGGAATATATATTTTGTTGAATAATTCATAAGTGATTTTAGTAAGGTAACAGCTTATATATATATTGTAAGTAATAAGTAACACTGTTCTTTAGGGTAAGTTTTGACACGAATAGCTTCCCATTGATAACGAATACAACCCGTAGCACGTATTTTGGCAAATGAGAACTCGAGAAAATTTGCACGAATCTTGAAATTCTGATAATATAGTTATACAAATTGCCATCTTCATTTCGTGTGTTGGTTAACAAGATTATCTTCATGTATAGATATTAACTTTTTTTAAATGTTAAAAATTAATATTACACACATATTGGAAAAAAATAAAAGAAGAAATCCTGTTCCTCATGTAACTGAGTTCTGTCGTGATATAAATGATAAGTTTTAAGGTTTGTTTTATAAATCTCTCATGTCTTGTTTAATTCATCTGTTTTGGCACTTTTTTGCCTGTAAAAATTTTTTTTCATTTAAAAATGTCAAGATGATGTAGAATCTTATTCATAATTTTATTCTTACATTATATATGAAAGCTTAAAAATTATTGACTTTTGTAATGCTGTTATGTAGTGTGCGACATTTCAGATTTGTAAAGCATTTTCCAATTTTATACAGTAACAGTTGATATTACAGAAATGTCAACATTCTTGTAATTCAGTTAGTGTATCATTGGCAGTTTATATTTTTGTATGTATTCACTTAGGTGTGGATGGTAAAGATTATTGATTCTTGCAATCAAAATTTCTCTCCATCTGTTAAGGAAATACTTCTTATGCAATGAAAGGGACAAACACACTAAGTAATACCGAAGAAATCTCCGTCATGATTGCTTTTTAGTATATTCCATGCTTTCCTATCTCCTTTAGCCATTTCCTCTGATGTGCAGGATTCAGAAGAGTGAAATTCATACCTTTTATATCGTCTTCTGTCTTAAAGCTTTGCAATTGCCATGAAGCTCAACAACTAAGTTGTTCGTCCCTTGAAGTGTTTACGACACGAAGAATTAATTGGGATAAATATTACTAAATTACAGTTATTTCTGTTAACTTATTTCCTGCATATTTACTTTAAACATGGAACCTTTTATGTTTTGCCATGTAATTCAAGTAGAATTAATGGTCGGTATTATATCCTCAACACAAAATTTCTGTACTTCTACTATAACCTACAATTAGAATCATTGTGCTTGGAGTTTTTAAATGTAATTGATTTTCAGATTGCGTAATTTATGAATTTTAAATTGTTGTAAACCATATTTGAAGTTCATTCATATTAATTTGGCTGAAGAGCAAAAACTACTTACTGAAATTTATGTATTCTGTCCCACTGAACATCTATCACGGTATATTTGTAGCTCGTTACTCTCGAGTTGAATGAAATTGCTCAGACTTAACTGGACAAACGGTTTACAGCATCATTTACCTGATCATATAGTGTGCTTTTGCTCTTCAATATTATAGTGAAAATTTAAGTTTCACTGGTGCAATGCAGAGTAGTTGAATATGAAGCCTTAAAATGTTGGATTTCTTCTAAGGTTTTGAAAGATGTTGCAGGGCAGAAAATCAGCTCTAGTACATACACAATGGCTGTAATTTCCCTTGCAAAAGGGGGTGGCCGAGTCAAGGCACACATTCTCCAGAAGCTAATGTACCTCGATAACTCCTCTTAACTCTTTGGGGATAGAGGACTGCCACAGTATTCCCCCCTTCTTGGGTCACCCCAGAGGGTAAGTGGGCAAGGTCAAAAATTCACCCATAGTGATGCATTAGAATACCTGGGTTTGCTCATCTGGTTTTTCATATACGGTTTTACTTTGCCAGACCATCAATATGATTTTTAATTTTTTCACTTGGTAGCAATTTGTAGCACTGTTTATATACTAATTAATATATGTAGTTAAGTTTTTGTTGTTTGAGCTGGATTCCATTACTCAAAATTCTGATATAAGCAGATTCTGTCATTAACCATGGCTCTTAACACTAACAGTATTGATTCTTTCATTACTGTTTTATATGTCACTCTTTCTCCCCACTTGAAAAGGGTTAGACGCAAACACGTTGGAACTATATGGGGGATTAGGGCTGGATTCCCTTCCTAATGCCCCTTGGCAGAATTGAACCAGCATATGTCAGGCTTGTTACTTCCTGACTCGTGTGCTCTACCACTTGGCTATTGCTGCAGTATTGAATTGTTTTTCATAATTATTCATCAAAAGAGAATATCTGCATACTATGTCATTGACATGAGCGTTTCCATTCTTGTTTCAAGAGAAAATGAAGAGCTCTTTCAATACTACACTGCCTAAAGAAGCCACAAGTATAGGACATAAAGGAATTACCTGAGGAATTTTCATCTAATCTGGTAACCTGAAGTTGCTTATCTAATAAATAGCCATCTTTGAGGTAAATATTCATCTCTCTCAAGGAATATTTATGTAATAACAAAGAAAAATATTCAGATTTTGAATAGAGTATAAGTAGCTGTAAAGTAATAAGTCGTTTTAGGTAAATTTTATATACACTGAATATATATTTGACAGGAACGAAGTACCTCATTGGTAGAGTGTACGAGTTGGGAAGTCAGGAAAAGAAGCCAACTTGAATTCCCCAGCTACAACATGTCTGCATCCACCCCCATTTGAATGGGGACTAATAGTGACATGTATTCACCCCCATTTCAGTAGTGATTAAATGAGACATAAAACGGTACACTTAATTTACGAAGAACTTTGGGCATTATACGTTAGTCTATATATGACTGGTTATAATAATAATAATAATAATAATAAAGTAATTTATAGTGTGACAGAATTTTTTGATCACTATCAGCTATACCTATGAGAGTGAAATCATAGCTTAATGTGTTTAGGGCTTTATCCGTTATTGGGCCAGAAACAGGATTTCTTTTATGTACCATATCACTAATTGTTTAAAACGTATGTATGTTACAAGAATATACCAGAGGGTTTATGAAGAACTAAAAAAAAAAAAAATAGTTGTACATAGGTTTAGCATGTAAGTGCTTTGTGGGTTAATCAATTTTTTAATCACATTTTATATAAATATGTGTAACTCTTAGTCACTGATTTAGATATGGAAATCACTTATTTACTCGAATATTTCGTTTTTTAGAAAACACGTTGGTGTATGAGAGTAAGATGAATGGTGTTTTCATATATGAATATATTTATATATAAATAACTGGACTGTTACCATACAGTCAGAAAGATGGTAAGAAAGTTATAATTAATAAACAAAGGGAAAAATTTTAGAACAGTTTGCTTTTAAGACCTCAGTAGGTCTCATAGTCAGTGTTGTTTTTCTTGTTGGTAGTTTTATGTGTCACTATTGATCCCTTTCAAATGTGGGTGGACACAGACAGGTTGGAGACGGGGATTTAAATATGGATGCCTTCCCTACCACCCCACAGTGGGGACAAACTCGATTTGTCACTTCCAGAGTCTAGCGCTCGAATCTCTGACCTACCCTATCAAATTACACTACCCTTATCAATGGTAGGTTATTTGATAATATAACCAATCGAAATTACATAATTAAATAGGACACTACATATTTCCTTTTGTTTTATTAAGGAGGCTTCCTTATCATATATATATATATATATATATATATATATATATATATATATATATATATATATATATATATATATATATATATATATATATATATATATATATATATATATATATATATATATATATATATATATATATATATTGTATTTATTTAGTCAAGATAGATTTATTTATTATGCGCATTATGTTAAGAATGGTGATACGGCATTCATTGTATCATTTGCTAGATCTAGTGCCATCTATGTTAAGCCTTGTGCGGCACCATGAGGGGAAAAAAGTAAAAAAAAAAAAAAAAAAAAAAGTTTCATTAATGCGTATTGATGGGAATAGGGCGTTTGTATTGACTTTTATACAACTATGTATGTATTCCATTTTCTTTTTTGCAGTTGGAGCCCCCCTGCTGGCTTCAGCTGGTAATGGTGTCTCCATAAAAAAATATGTATTTTATAATGTGTTCAGCAGCATTCGGTGCTGCATCCATTCTGGCATCAGTGCCTCATGTTCAGAATTTAGAAAAAAAACAATTATTTCGTAGATTTGAAAATTTAATATAAAATTGTTTTAGAATTTTTTATATTATTGCCTTTCTTCCAGAATTATTGTGTAAATATTCTACAATTTTTTTTTTACATGTACTTTACTCTGGAAAGTAAGAGAGATGTATATGGATGTTATGACAATTCAGGCTGTCAGTTATGTAATTCTGGACACTGAGTTGTAAGTGGTAAACGAGTTCAGTACCGAGATTTGGATGCTTTAAATTACTGTACACCATAACTCATATTACGTGTTCTGTGTGTGACTGGAAAATAAGTGAGAAATTTCTGTAAGTTATTTCAAATAAGGCAATCAGTTGATAATGTCTGCACACGAAGCTTCTAGCAGTTGTTGCGTTTGTTCCTACGGCTGCAGCAGCCAAGCAGCTGTCAGCAGTTATTGTGGCTGCTTCCTAATTCAGATAATACTGTTGCAACAAACTAAACCATCTGTTAACCAAACTAGAAAGTTTTTACCCAAATATCTCTCTTGATAAAAAGAAAATCATGCATTGTGTTCTGAAATATATTTTCATAATAAAACAGAAAATATTGAAACAAGTGTGTGTGTCCAGAATCAACATTTGTTAAATGTATATTTTGCAAAACAATTTACATTTTATTGTTGTAATTATGGGAGGTTTATTTAAAAATACTGAAAATAGGAGTTACACGAATGTGAATGTTATATAAAATTGTAGGTTATCTGTTAAAGGAAGTGAGAAAAATACCGTAATAGTTGTTGTCATGAAATCAGTTATGATAGCCAACTCTTTATATATATTATATTCATTATATCTTAGGTATAGTGTGTGTGACAGGCTGTGATATTCATTTCAGTGAATAACTGTTACTCATTTATTCACGTGTTATTTTAATGTTACCGTAAACTGCCTCGCTTACCCAAGCAAGTATTTACGGTAACGTGGAAGTAGGGTGCTCGGATAAGAAAGTTAAAAGACAGTGTAAGAAATGATGTTATACAAAAGATCACAATCTGTAACATCATTTCTAGTATAAGATTTCTTTTATATGAGTAAGAAAATCACATTACCTTAGTTTCGGAAGGTAGAGCTTAGTCTACGTTAACCTCTTCCCTGAGTTTCTGAAGGCAGAGCTTTGTGCATGTTAACATCTTATGCGTTTAAGGCAGAGCATCGTTTGAATTAACCACTTTTCTCGAGCACCCTTTATGGAACTACTGACGAGTTATTATGATTCAATTACAGTATTTATATACGTGTTTTTTATTTCCATTTATTACTGTGAAGGAGTTCCTTACATGAATTGTGATGATGAAAAAGATGATGTAGTTCAGATTTTAATCTTGATTATTAGATCTCAGTTAGATATATCTGTTATTGTTATTTCCACATGAAGTAGTGATTTACCAAATAGCAAAAGAGAGCTTTCAGATCCATGTTATCGTTAGCCAGTAACAAGGAACTACTTAGAATTATCAGAAGAATGAATCAAAGTCCCCTTCAGCAAAGTACTGAGTTGCGTTTTATGTCACAGATTTTAAATAAAAAAATATTTAGAAAATATGCCTTTTATTATGAAGTCAGTAATAAAGATTTCATTACATGAAAAATGTCTTTGATTATAGCCTTCTTACCTCTCTTCTTTCAGTTTATTTTTGTCTGTCAATTTCCATTTGGATGGGGATGCACACAGACATAGAGCTGGGGACTTAAGGCTAGATGCCCTTCTTAACACCTAATTGTGGGCTTGAATAAGGGGTTGCTACGTACCATTAATATTTTTAGGTTTGTTTCACTAGGCAGAGGCTTGATGGGTTTGTTAAATTGAACTCTAAGCCAAGAAAAGCTCATAATGTTTTTTTTACCTTCAGCTTACACTTACTTTGGGATGCATCTGACGGCTTTCAACCCATTTTCCTTACTAGTGATCTGGAAGGCAGATGAGCACATATGTGAGTGGGGAATTTTTGAATACCCAATGTACGTTGGAAATAAAGTCTTATTATTACTCTCTCTCTCTCTCTCTCTCTTTTTTTTTTTTTTTTTTTTTTTTTTTTTTTTTTTTTTTTTTTTTTACACACACACACACACACACACACTGGGGCAGGCAATTACAATTGCCCTCATCAGGCTCTGGCACAAAGATGAAAAATTGCGATTTAAGAACAAGCCAGAATTAAATGAATGAACAAAAGAAAAAGGACGGGCTGAAAGTACAGTCAACGTAATGAAGATATAAAAACATTGCAATATTAAGCCCAGAGATGAAGATACACCAAGTGTTTGAAGGAAAAAGTTATAAGAATTAGGGAAGACAAAAGAAGGAAGAGATTTCCAAAGTCTGGAGGTGGAAGGAAAGAGGCAGTCACTGCAAAGACGATTCTGCAAGCTACACATCTCCACGTGGTACCTGTGTGTTGAGGCTACCTGGCGTGTGTTACACAGCCTTGTCAGTGGGGGAGGGATGCAAATCGCCAACTCATCAGAGCAGCGATAAAAATAGTACTAACAGAAAAGAGAAAGAGAATCCATATTATAAGTAAGAGAAGAGTCATTAATAAGTCGACTGGCCTTTGATTCTACCCTATCAAGGAGATAAGTATAAGAAAAAGTGCTCCAGATGTGAGAGCAGTATTCTAAGCAGTGATTGATAAAACATATACAGTTTTTTAGTAACTGATAAGGGAAATGTAATGAGGAAAGCAAAACAGCACTCCCAGTTTCTTAGATGCAGCTTTAGAAATTTGAATTATGTTACTCCTCTAATATAAGTTAGAAAATTTGAAGTCCAAATACAGTATAATAAGAGAATTAAAATCATATTTTTTTTTCGAAGACAATAGGGTTACTAGGAGAAGATAAATCGCCAGAAACTGTCTCGGATGAATAAAATTTAAATTTTGGGTGCCTCACTCTGATAGTCTTTCTAAATCGTAGCTCAAAATTACAGAAAGAGTGATACAAGACTGATTTAGAGCAGCAGACAAAGGTTGTGAAGAGAAGGCAGAGGAAACAAGAAGGGTAGTATCGTCGATAAAGGTGTGAAGAGGGGAAGATGGGGACTAGAGAGGATCACTGCTGAAGAGAAGGAACAGAACATTGTGGAGCACCACTGGTAAATGAAAATGGACTAGATGTTGTGCCATCAAGAGCTACAGATATAAAATGGTCAGAAATAAAACTGGAAATCAGAGAGATGGTGTAAAGCCATAAGCAGGAAGTTTGGCTAAGTGAGCCTTGTGTCTCACACTGCCGCAAGCCTAAGAGATATCATGAGTGACGACAAAGGATTCTGCATAGTTCTTCTGAGAAGATGACCATACATGAGTGCAATAGGACAGGAGGTCACCAGTTCATTTTGCTTTGCGGAAGCCGTACTGATGATTAGTCAAGGCAATTAGTCAGTACTTAGAAGATATAAAATGGTCACCCCTTTTAGGAACCGGCTAAATTAGAGTGTGCTTCCAAGCTGAAGGATAGATACTGGTTAAGGGAATGAGGGAAAAAAGATGGCAAACTATAGGAGCCCTTTCATCTGCTAATTCCTTAACGAATCTTGAAGAAATACTGTCAGGTCTGGAAGCCTTGTTTGTCTTTAGAGAGCAAAGAACCCTACAGAATTTGCATGTGGAGAGACTAGGGGAGTGCATAGAGTTAGAAAGGGGTAAAGCACGAGGGTTGGGTGTACTGAAATTGTTTACACATGAGTTGGCAGAAAAATGGGAGACAAAGAGTGGCTTAGTCAGAGGGATATCGAGATATGGAACCATTAGAATGAATGAGAGGGGGAAAGCTTGAGTTACAGTAGTTTTTGGAGAGTTTTTTGGCAAAATACCAGAAACTTTTATCAGTGGGAGAAAAATTCAGGCCATCAACTTTCTTTCTAAGGAAGGAAGCAGTAGACCTACGAATTTTAGCAATGCAGCGATTCCTAGCTGTAATAAAAGGATAGCGAGTTAAAATCTAAAGGAGAGGCTTGGTATGACTGTTATGCCTGATTCCTGGCCTGAGTAGCCATAAAACAAGCACGGTCAAACCAAGAATTAGGGGAAGGTTATGACTCAGCAACATTTTAAGCTACTTGATCAGAGTTGTGGGTCCAAAAGCAAAAGTCACACCCATGGAAAATCAAGCAAAACTTTACTCATATTCTTACACTGGTTAAGCTTGTAGTGCCAAAGACAATGCTGGATAGGAAGAATCGTTGATGGAGGAAAGATCATGGAAGGGATTGATGTTAAAGTGTGGTCTGAGTTACCAAAAGGGGGAGGAAGTAAGGAATATGAATAGTTTGTAGGACTAGAAGTAAAGAATAGGTCAAGAATTTCAGCTGCATGGTCGTGGCAGTCAGGAACACATATAAGATATTTGATAATCTGCTCCAGATCATGAGTAACAGAAAATGCAAGGGCCTCATTTCCACCCACATCAGTATGAGTAGAATGAAGTCACTCACTCTGATGTACATTGAAGTCACAAATGTAGAATAATTCAGCATGTGGGTGAGAAGATAGCAAGGACTCATTGCAGGAGGATAGATATTAAAAAAACACAAAGTCAGTGGAGTTAAGACAGCAGTAGCAGAAGTAAAGAAATATAGTGGTAATGGGGATAGATTTTTAGCCAGTGAACATCAAAATCAGGATATTCAAGGTCCATGAGTCTTGCAGTAGGTGTGATTACCTAATTGTGTTTACGGGAAAGAGCCCAAAGCTCGTATCTTCCCGTCTCCTCATCGGTTCCATTTTTAGACTTAGTGATACTTATCGTACCTGTCCTTAAAACTATGGATTGAGATAGCATTAACTACCTCCTCGCTTAGCCAATTCCAATTATCAACTACTCTTACACTGAAAAAGTATTTCCTTACATCCTGCAAAGAAGTTTTCTTACGAAGCTTCAAACTATGACCTCTAGTTCTAGAGCCAGCCATATCGAAATATCGATCCCTATCCACTCTATCATAACCATGAAGGAATTTAAAGACTCTCACCATATCCCCCCTTACTCTTCTAGCTTCGAGCGATGGCAAGTCTAATTCCCTCAGCCTCTCATCATAACCGAGATTGCGTATTTCTGGCACCAGTTTCGTGGCATGTCTTTGAACTTTTTCAAGCTTAGCTATGTGCTTTTTCAAGTGCGGATTCCAAAAGGGGGCTGCATATTCGAGTTTTGGCCTCACATAGGTTACATAAATATTTCTGAACATTTCCTTGTCCATGTGCCTGAAGGCTACCCTTACATTTGATAAGAATGCATATGCTGCCCTTACTACGCCATTTATATGTATTTCTGGAGACAAATCTGCCAGTATGTTTACTCCTAGATCTCTCTCATTTTCTGTCTCTTGAAGTTGTACTCCAGCCACCGAGTAGTCAAGCTTGGGCCTTCTCGCACTTGTACCCATTCTCATTACCTTACATTTTGAGGTATTGAATTTCATTAGCCACTTTTCTGACCACTCATGCAGATTATTTAGATCCTCCTGAAGTTCTCTACCATTGTTCTCGTTTTTTACTTTCTTCACAATCTTAGCATCATCTGCAAACATATTCATGAATGAATTTACAGACTCTGGTAGGTCATTTACATATACAAGGAACAAAAGTGGCCCTAAAACTGAACCCTGTGGAACTCCACTACTAACTCTTCTCCATTCAGACACTGAGTGTCTTACTCTAACCCTCTGTTCCCTTCCTTCTAAGTAAGTTTTTATCCATTCCAAGACATTTCCACCTATTCTAGCCATTGATTGCAGCTTCCTAATAAGTCTCCCATGTGGAACAGTGTCAAACGCTTTCTGGAAGTCTAGGAATATGCAGTCTGCCCAGCCCTCTCTTTCCTGTAAGATTTGGCTTACCTCATCATAAAATTCTAATAAGTTTGTTACTGTTGATCTTCCTTCTCTGAAGCCATGTTGCCTCACTGACAAAAAGTTGAAGGATTCCAAGTGAAGAGAGATATGTTTCCTTAGTAGTTTCTCCATAAGTTTGCAAACTATGCTGGTCAAGGAAACTGGTCTATAGTTCAGAGCCGTATCTCTCCTTCCCTTTTTGAAGATAGGTATCACATTTGCTTGTTTCCAGCATCTTGGAATCTCCCCCGACTCCAGTGACTCCTTAAATATGATACTTAGTGCCACTGATATTGTGTTTGCGCATTTTTTAAGCACATGAGGGGATATGTCATCAGGACCTGTAGCTTTATGAACATCTAAATCCATCAGCGCTTTGCATACCTCTGTGGCTGTAAGGTTGATGTTCTCTAATACCGGCCCTTGAGCTTCTATCACTGCAATCTGAGGGGGTGGGGTATTTTCTACTGTAAATACTGACTGAAACTCCTTGTTCAATTCTTTGCAGATCTCTTCGTCCGTCTCAGTGATGCTTCCATCCGCTCTCTTTAGCCTTAAAACCTGTTCTTTTACCTTCAGTTTTCCTCTGATAAAGCTGTGGAAAAGCTTGGGATTTTCTTTAGCCTTCCTGGTGATGTCCCTCTCATAATCTCTCTCTGCCTCTCTCCTTTTACTTAGGTAGTCATTTCTTGCTCTTTTGTAGGTTTGCCAGGCATTTATGTTTTTTCTCCTCCTATACCTTTTCCAGCATTTGTCTCTCCACTCCTTAGCTCTTTTACACCCATTATCGAACCATTTCTCTCTGGCATGAATTACACCTACTTTGGTGACAGGTATGCAGCAATCTACTATCTTCCCATATTTCTCACAAAAGATGTCATACATTTCTTGTACAGATTTGTTGTAAAATAAGGTTCTCCAGTCAATAACTGCAAAAAGCTCATTCATTTTGATGTAATCTCCTTTCCGATAGTTCCTCCTCATGTCCTCAGTGCCTCTACTCTCAGGAAGAATATCTTCAATGATATACTCCATCAACAACACACAGTGGTCACTCTTTCCAATTGGTGGTTCATACTCAATATTTTCAATATCCAACACATTATCTGTGAACACTAGATCAAGTAGTGATGGCTCATCCCCACCCCTGGCTCTTGTTGGTTCCATTACATGTTGGTGTAGGAAATTCCCTTGTACGCAATCTAGGAATCTTGCCCCAAATGAGTCCTCACCACTGTGTGGGTCAAGATTTATCCAATCTATCTCTTTATGATTAAAGTCTCCCATAATCAAAATCCTACATTTTTTCTCCCGTGCCATGTTAACAACTGAGTTTATGACTTCAATAGTACCTATATGACTTTCCTCATAAATTTCAAGCCTATTTTGGTTCCTTGGTGGGTTGTATACAACAGTTATTATAATGCTCTCTGACCCAGTATTTATGCGAGCAACAAGAAATTCCCTGAACTCACTTTCTATAGCCAAGTTTATTTCTTCAACTTGAATCCTCTCACTTATGAGCAGTGCTATCCCTCCACCAGTCCTCTCAGATCTTTCGACCCTTAGTATTCTGAAGCCCTTAGGAAAAACTGTGACACTGTTTATGTCCTCACTCAACTTAGTCTCTGTAATTGCTACTATATCTGCCTTACTGTTGTGAATCCTATCTTTTAATTCTACTGCCTTACCAGCTAATCCATCAGCATTTGTGTATAACAATCTTAATGAGGCCCCATCCCCTGATCTTCTGTCATTATCTTCTTTATCTCCCCTTTGTCTGGAAGTATTCTGTAACGAAAATTTTTCTTCTCTTCTTCATTTCTTTCATCATTTAACCTTCTTGCCTCTTGCAACAAGTTTTTGATCTTTCCCATCTCTTCCTGTGTTCTGTATCGTCTAATGAACACTTCTTTGCATTCTTGAAGGTCTTTTAGACTTTTTTTTCTCAACAATATTTCCCTACATGTTTCCCCTCTCTCAAAGGTTACTTTTGTTGGTCTCGGCTTTCCTTCCCTCGAATATTTACCTAGTTGGTGTATGTTTACAATATCCCCAGGACCACATACTACTCCAAGCTTTCTTATCAGGTCTACAACCCTAGCTTTATTTTCTTCAAGTCTCCCCTGCCATGTTGGCTCCTGGGATTCACTTATGCCTGAGATTACCACTGTCTTCTCCTTATCAAGTGCCTGTCTGATGAGTGGGTTTGCCCTTTCCATCACAACGTCTTTCATTTTTTCGATTACTGTCTCTTTATAGTCAACTGTTTGTATGTTTTCCAGTGCCACCACCTTTACAGCCTCTTTTACTGCCACATTTCCCTTTAGTGCATCAGCAAAGGACGTTTTCATGGCATCATTTTCCATATTCAGCTCCTGGAACTCTTTTCTGAACTGTTCAATGTTTTCCTTAATCTGAACATTCCAAGCAGCATTCTCGTCTCTCTCAGAAGAGAGCAGTGAACTAACATCTAATTCCTTTAGGTTGTCATTCAGCTGTTTGTTTTTATCTTCTTGTTTAGAAATTCTAGATTCTAGTTGACTCTTTTCCCCTTCCAGCTTCTTTATTCTTTTTTCTAGTTCCTTTCTCTCCTGCCCTTGTGCTTTATTTGCTTCCTCCAAAGATCTTATTTGTTCTCTGAGTGTTTCATTCTCTTTCATTTCTCCATCCATATTCCGAATTTTATCATCAAGGCTTATAACCATTTCCTCTAACTTCTTGATTCTCTGTTTAAGTCCTCTGATGACTACCCCTTCTCCCGACCCATGGGTGGGAGAGGTTTGGGGCAGAGATGGCTTCATTTTTATGTTCTCCCTCTCACAGAATATAGAAAGAAGACGAGAAAGAGGAAAAAAAAAGAAAAGAGAAAAACTTCTAATTTAGCTTCACACAGAATTTTTATATCCCCATATAAGTGCTATTTAGTGACTCAGTTTGTCTCCTTTCTGGTAACACACATCTTAACTTAAAAACTTGACCATGGTAATTTAAGTATAAAAAGAAAAAGAAAAACAAAAGTCAAACCTGAAGGAAAATTCGAATTTGTGTTTGAGGCGGCACCCACCTGTTTCTATTATATATTCTTCCTAACTGATAAACTGACTTGCTAACCAAGATATGTTATCACGGGATTAGACTTTACATTTAACTCAATATATATACAAAATAACAAAATAGTAAAAGAGAAAGCTAAAAGAAAAGCAAAAAAAATGAAGAAAATAAGACTGCTGTACTACTTGGCAACTTAACTCAGTACTGTTGACAGGTGGGTATTTGGTAATTTCTTTTTCTTTTATTATTCAATTTTTTCGTGTATCAAACTAACTAACTAGTTAATATAAATGGGAAGGATACTGATTTTAACAATATATAGAACCACAGGATCAGGTAAACGGCTTAAGAGCTTTCCCCAGTTTACACAAAAAATTAGGTAATGTGATGTGATGGCTCCACCTCTGGCAACTCTTCTAGATTTCCCTCAAGGCAGAACTGGACGGCAGCTTCTCTCTCTTCCTCACGAAAAAGTTCTCAATTTTTTTCCTTTAATATGAACAGTCTCGTCTTACAACAAATATAAGTTTTTGTACTCACAATACTCTGCAGGATTTCAGATTTA
>JAXCGZ010024094.1:7500-15835 GCA_037179515.1 Halocaridina rubra | reverse complement strand
GCGCTTTGCATACCTCTGTGGCTGTAAGGTTGATGTTCTCTAATACCGGCCCTTGAGCTTCTATCACTGCAATCTGAGGGGGTGGGGTATTTTCTACTGTAAATACTGACTGAAACTCCTTGTTCAATTCTTTGCAGATCTCTTCGTCCGTCTCAGTGATGCTTCCATCCGCTCTCTTTAGCCTTAAAACCTGTTCTTTTACCTTCAGTTTTCCTCTGATAAAGCTGTGGAAAAGCTTGGGATTTTCTTTCGCCTTCCTGGTGATGTCCCTCTCATAATCTTTCTCTGCCTCTCTCCTTTTACTTAGGTAGTCATTTCTTGCTCTTTTGTAGGTTTGCCAGGCATTTATGTTTTTTCTCCTCCTATACCTTTTCCAGCATTTGTCTCTCCACTCCTTAGCTCTTTTACACCCATTATCGAACCATTTCTCTCTGGCATGAATTACACCTACTTTGGTGACAGGTATGCAGCAATCTACAATCTTCCCATATTTCTCACAAAAGATGTCATACATTTCTTGTACAGATTTGTTGCAAAATAAGGTTCTCCAGTCAATAACTGCAAAAAGCTCATTCATTTTGATGTAATCTCCTTTCTGATAGTTCCTCCTCATGTCCTCAGTGCCTCTACTCTCAGGAAGAATGTCTTCAATGATATACTCCATCAACAACACACAGTGGTCACTCTTTCCAATTGGTGGTTCATACTCAATATTTTCAATATCCAACACATTATCTGTGAACACCAGATCAAGTAGTGATGGCTCATCCCCACCCCTGGCTCTTGTTGGTTCCATTACATGTTGGTGTAGGAAATTCCCTTGTACGCAATCTAGGAATCTTGCCCCAAAGGAGTCCTCACCACTGTGTGGGTCAAGATTTATCCAATCTATCTCTTTATGATTAAAGTCTCCCATAATCAAAATCCTACATTTTTTCTCCCGCGCCATGTTAACAACTGAGTTTATGACTTCAATCGTACCTATATGACTTTCCTCATAAATTTCAAGCCTATTTTGGTTCCTTGGTGGGTTGTATACAACAGTTATTATAATGCTCTCTGACCCAGTATTTATGCGAGCAACAAGAAATTCCCTGAACTCACTTTCTATAGCCAAGTTTATCTCTTCAACTTGAATCCTCTCACTTATGAGCAGTGCTATCCCTCCACCAGTCCTCTCAGATCTTTCGACCCTTAGTATTCTGAAGCCCTTAGGAAAAACTGTGACACTGTTTATGTCCTCACTCAACTTAGTCTCTGTAATTGCTACTATATCTGCCTTACTGTTGTGAATCCTATCTTTTAATTCTACTGCCTTACCAGCTAATCCATCAGCATTTGTGTATAACAATCTTAATGAGGCCCCATCCCCTGATCTTCTGTCATTATCTTCTTTATCTCCCCTTTGTCTGGAAGTATTCCGTAACGAAAATTTTTCTTCTCTTCTTCATTTCTTTCATCATTTAACCTTCTTGCCTCTTGCAACAAGTTTTTGATCTTTCCCATCTCTTCCTGTGTTCTGTATCGTCTAATGAACACTTCTTTGCATTCTTGAAGGTCTTTTAGACTTTTTTTTCTCAACAATATTTCCCTACATGTCTCCCCTCTCTCAAAGGTTACTTTTGTTGGTCTCGGCTTTCCTTCCCTCGAATATTTACCTAGTTGGTGTATGTTTACAATATCCTCAGGACCACATACTACTCCAAGCTTTCTTATCAGGTCTACAACCCTAGCTTTATTTTCTTCAAGTCTCCCCTGCCATGTTGGCTCCTGGGATTCACTTATGCCTGAGATTACCACTGTCTTCTCCTTATCAAGTGCCTGTCTGATGAGTGGGTTTGCCCTTTCCATCACAACGTCTTTCATTTTTTCGATTACTGTCTCTTTATAGTCAACTGTTTGTATGTTTTCCAGTGCCACCACCTTTACAGCTTCTTTTACTGCCACATTCCCCTTTAGTGCATCAGCAAAGGACGTTTTCATGGCATCATTTTCCATATTCAGCTCCTGGAACTCTTTTCTGAACTGTTCAATGTTTTCCTTAATCTGAACATTCCAAGCAGCAATCTCGTCTCTCTCAGAAGATAGCAGTGAACTAACATCTAATTCCTTTAGGTTGTCATTTAGCTGTTTGTTTTTATCTTCTTGATTAGAAATTCTAGATTCTAGTTGACTCTTTTCCCCTTCCAGCTTCTTTATTCTTTTTTCTAGTTCCTTTCTCTCCTGCCCTTGTGCTTTATTTGCTTCCTCCAAAGATCTTATTTGTTCTCTGAGTGTTTCATTCTCTTTCATTTCTCCATCCATATTCCGAATTTTATCATCAAGGCTTGTAACCATTTCCTCTAACTTCTTGATTCTCTGTTTAAGTCCTCTGATGACTACCCCTTCTCCCGACCCATGGGTGGGAGAGGTTTGGGACAGAGATGGCTTCATTTTTATGTTCTCCCTCTCACAGAATATAGAAAGAAGACGAGAAAGAGGAAAAAAAACAGAAAAAAAAAGAAAAGAGAAAAACTTCTAATTTACCTTCACACAGAATTTTTATATCTCCATATAAGTGCTATTTAGTGACTCAGTTTGTCTCCTTTCTGGTAACACACATCTTAACTTAAAAACTTGACCATGGTAATTTACGTATAAAAAGAAAAAGAAAAACAAAAGTCAAACCTGAAGGAAAATTCGAATTTGTGTTCGAGGTGGCACCCACCTGTTTCTGTTATATATTCTTCCTAACTGATAAACTGACTTGCTAACCAAGATATGTTATCACGGGATTTAGACTTTACATTTAACTCAATATATATACAAAATAACAAAATAGCAAACGAGAAAGCTAAAAGAAAAGCAAAAAAAAAATGAAGAAAATAGGACTGCTGTACTACTTGGCAACTTAACTCAGTACTGTTGACGGGTGGGTATTTGGTAATTTTTTTTCTTTTATTATTCAATTTTTTCGTGTATCAAACTAACTAACTAGTTAATATAAATGGGAAGGATACTGTTTTTAACAATATATAGAACCACAGGATCAGGTAAAACGGCTCAAGAGCTTTCCCCAGTTTACACAAAAAATTAGGTAATGTGGTGTGAGGCTCCACGTCTGGCAACTCTTCTAGATTTCCCTCAAGGCAGAAACTGGGCGGCAGCTTCTCTCTCTTCTCACGAAAAAGTTCTCAATTTTTTTCCTTTAATATGAACAGTCTCGCCTTACAACAAATATTAGTTTTTGTACTCACAATACTCTGCACGATTTCGTATTTTTGGAAATTATGGTAAAGTTTTCCACTAAGCACTTTAGTCACTCGAAACTAAAATTTAAGAGGAGCAATTCCGTGTGTCACTGAACGCGCGGTGTGTGTGTGTGTGTGTGTGTGTGTGTGTGTGTATGTGTATGTGTGTGTGTGTGTGTGTGTGTGTGTGTGTGTGTGTGTGTGTGTGTAGATAGATATGAGTTGTTAACAGACAAAATCAAATAGTAAGGAAGTATTCAGTTAAACAAAATTTTAAAGGGTATCGCTGTACTCATATTTCCAATACTAACTGATTCCCATTTCTTGATATATATATATATATATATATATATATATATATATATATATATATATATATATATATATATATATATATATATATATATATATATATATATATATATATATATATATATATATATATATATATATATTGTGGGAGTTTAGGATGCTAGAGTGTTGTTAAGATTCTGTTTTACTAAGGGGACTCAAAGTACCGAGCTCGGTTAAGAGCTCACAAACAGACAGGACAGATATTTGTACTTGAACACCCCATTTCTATTACCATTAGTCGGTTAAATGAAACTCAGAATTCAACTTTCTTTTAATTTTGGAAATGCAATGACATTAAAAGAATTGAATTAAATTTCTCAAATTAAATTTTATGAAATGCTGCCTCGAATCCCGGAGGTGGTGAGTATGATTTCGTTTCCCGGCACCACGGACGTATGCCAAGACTTTGGCCTCAACTCGATGATTACCTCTGTCACACAGGCAGAGTAGAATACAGGACACTGCAATTTCAGAAACAGAAATGACACACTGTTTATAATGGGAAACTGAAAGCATAAGCACACATATAATGAGTTTCCAATGTCATTCTACTGGATGAGTATATATTGGTTATTCACAGCTAACCGGAAATATTTATGCTACCATAATAGAATACAAAACCATTAATTCTTTACTGGTTTTAAGAAAACAATATATTCACAATAAATGAAGAATAAGCAAGACAAATACAGTACTGTATGTATTCCTTAAATTGTGGGCAACCACAAAAGTTGCAATGCTTATTACTGATTAACAATTAATATGGTAACACTCTATTTAGGATAAAGGAAGAATCTACGAGATAAATACAGTATTCATTCACTTTTAGTTATCAAGAACTTTGCAATGAAAAAAGGGTGCAAAACCACCTTCTGAGGTATTTGCAACTTATAACTCAAAACACTTTATCCCCAACATATGAAGAATTAGCAAGATAAATACGGTATGCCTTCATTAAATTGTGGTTAACAAGAAATATTTGCAAAGCCAACCGGGAAAAATTACCTTTTAAATATTTGCAATTTTGTTTTTTGGCAAATAGCTTTATTGACGAGTTTTTGACGTAAAACACTTTATTTACTATGATAGAAAGGGGTGAAATGAAATTAGAATTTATTAGGAAGAGAGATAGATTTTTACGGGCTCATAACCAGTCTTCAGAGGATGAGATTTTCGTTTATCACATTCAGTGAAAAGAAACTTCTCAGCAATATATATCAGCTGTAATTTACAGGTTAAGGAATTAACTTTGGCATGTGAGATTCCAGCTTGGTAATCTACAAAGTTTCGTGTGTATGGGAATGGAATCTGAGAATAGAAATCCATAAGATTTATCCAGTAACGAATGTAACTAATTCTCGAAAATAAACCAATTTGCTTTACCCACGAGCTTTACCATACACTATCCCTCACCTTGTTGTGCTAGATGAATTCCTGTGAAGATGCCACGTAATTAAGATTTGAAATAAACTTAGACTACCCAGGCGAGATGTTGCCTCTGGGCAGTCTCGGCGCCAAAAGAGAGCGTCTCCTTGTTCCTCCTGGTGAGTTCATCTGTAGGATACATTTCTAGAGCAGTAATTGGCTCTGATATCATTTTAAGGACTATTTTAGTGGTGGTCCCTGGCAGGCAATTTTAGCAGAGATGCAAGGGAGAGACAGTATTTTTAGGTGCAACAAGTGGAAGCAAATAAAATAAAACGAGAATAATAATGAAAAGTTAGGTTACTGGTTCTTTTTTCTCTCTCATAATTTTCTTGGCTCGTAGCAGACAGAAAAATAGGAGCAGCCTCTATATCGGGGCTATACTTCTACACGTACAAGAAGAGTGAATAAGGTATTTAAAATTAGCTATAAGCTAAAATACAAATTGCAAATAATCATAATCTGCGAAAGTCAAGAAGTGGGAATTAATTTTTTTAGTTAGAAAATAACAGTTATGTTAAAGGGAATTATTTTTTTTAGTTAGAAAATAACAGTTATGTTACTAATTTATTTGATAAGGCATCTAACAGCCTCTGTTGACATTGAGCGAAACACTCTGTCACATATATATATATATATATATATATATATATATATATATATATATATATATATATATATATATATATATATATATATATATATATATAAATATATATATATATATATATATATATATGAATCATTTTTACCCTGACTGGGATTTGAACCTGGTACTTATAATTACTAAGCCAAGATTCCAGTCCCGGTCGGGGTAAAAAATATTCATGTTTCCACAATGGTGATGTGCTTATTTGGTTATTATTGGTCCCGAATGAGATAGGGAGTTGAATTAAATTCAAAAACGAAACCACGAGCGAGGTTGGAGGAAACAGTAATATGAACATAGTGGCAGATATAAGCTGTAAGGTCTGTTTCACTTTTAAGACCTTCTGTGTTGTAGTTGGTAGCGATTTGGCTTAGTAATTACAAGTCCCAGGTTCAAGTCAAGGTCGGGGTAAAAATGATTCATGTTTTCACATATGGTAATGTGTTTATTTGATTATATATATATATATATATATATATATATATATATATATATATATATATATATATATATATATATATATATATATATATATATATATACATGTGCATACATATATGTGTGATTACCTAATTGTGATTACCTAATTGTGTTTACGGGAAAGAGCCCAAAGCTCGTATCTTCCCGTCTCCTTATCGGTTCCATTTTAGACTTATCATACCTGTCCTTAAAACTATGGATTGAGATAGCATTAACTACCTCCTCGCTTAGCGAATTCCAATTATCAACTACTCTTACACTGAAAAAGTATTTCCTTACATCCTGCAAACAAGTTTTCTTACGAAGCTTCAAACTATGACCTCTAGTTCTAGAGCCAGCCATATCAAAATATCGATCCCTATCCACTCTATCATAACCATGAAGGAATTTAAAGACTGTCACCATATCCCCCCTCACTCTTCTAGCTTCGAGTGATGGTAAGTCTAATTCCCTCAGCCTCTCATCATAACTGAGATTGCGTATTTCTGGCACCAGTTTCGTGGCATGTCTTTGAACTTTTTCAAGCTTAGCTATGTGCTTTTTAAAGTGCGGATTCCAAAAGGGGGCTGCATATTCGAGTTTTGGCCTCACATAGGTTACATAAATATTTCTCAACATTTCCTTGTCCATGTGCCTGAAGGCTACCCTTACATTTGATAAGAATGCATATGCTGCCCTTACTATGCCATTTATATGTATTTCTGGAGACAAATCTGCCAGTATGTTTACTCCTAGATCTCTCTCATTTTCTGTCTCTTGAAGTTGTACTCCAGCCACCGAGTAGTCAAGCTTGGGCCTTCTTGCACTTGTACCCATTCTCATTACCTTACATTTTGAAGTATTGAATTTCATTAGCCACTTTTCTGACCACTCATGCAGATTATTTAGATCCTCCTGAAGTTCTCTATCATTGTTCTCGTTTTTTACTTTCTTCACAATCTTTGCATCATCTGCAAACATATTCATGAATGAATTTACCGACTCTGGTAGGTCATTTACATATACAAGGAACAAAAGTGGCCCTAAAACTGAACCCTGTGGAACTCCACTACTAACTCTTCTCCATTCAGACACTGAGTGTCTTACTCTAACCCTCTGCTCCCTTCCTTCTAAGTAAGTTTTTATCCATTCCAAAACATTTCCACCTATTCTAACCATTGATTGCAGCTTCCTAATAAGTCTCCCATGTGGAACAGTGTCAAACACTTTCTGGAAGTCTAGGAATATGCAATCTGCCCAACCCTCTCTTTCCTGTAAGATTTGGCTTACCTAATCATAAAATTCTAATAAGTTTGTTACTGTTGATCTACCTTCTCTGAAGCCATGTTGCCTCACTGATAAAAAGTTGAAGGATTCCAAGTGAAGAGAGATATGTTTCCTTAGTAGTTTCTCCATAAGTTTGCAAACTATGCTGGTCAAGGAAACTGGTCTATAGTTCAGAGCCGTATCCCTCCTTCCCTTTTTGAAGATAGGTATCACATTTGCTTGTTTCCAGCATCTTGGAATCTCCCCCGACTCCAGTGACTCCTTAAATATGATACTTAGTGCCACTGATATTGTGTTTGCGCATTTTTTAAGCACATGAGGGGATATGTCATCAGGACCTGTAGCTTTATGAACATCTAAATCCATCAGCGCTTTGCATACCTCTGTGGCTGTAAGGTTGATGTTCTCTAATACCGGCCCTTGAGCTTCTATCACTGCAATCTGAGGGGGTGGGGTATTTTCTACTGTAAATACTGACTGAAACTCCTTGTTCAATTCTTTGCAGATCTCTTCATCCGTCTCAGTGATGCTTCCATCCCCTCTCTTTAGCCTTAAAACCTGTTCTTTTACCTTCAGTTTTCCTCTGATAAAGCTGTGGAAAAGCTTGGGATTTTCTTTAGCCTTCCTGGTGATGTCCCTCTCATAGTCTCTCTCTGCCTCTCTCCTTTTACTTAGGTAGTCATTTCTTGCTCTTTTGTAGGTTTGCCAGGCATTTATGTTTTTTCTCCTATACCTTTTCCAGCATTTGTCTCTTCACTCCTTAGCTCTTTTACACCCATTATCGAACCATTTCTCTCTGGCATGAATTACACCTACTTTGGTGACAGGTATGCAGCAATCTACTATCTTCCCCTATTTCTCACAAAAGATGTCATACATTTCTTGTACAGATTTGTTGTAAAATAAGGTTCTCCAGTCAATAACTGCAAAA
>JAXCGZ010024094.1:0-2500 GCA_037179515.1 Halocaridina rubra | reverse complement strand
AGTCCTAGGTTCAAGTCCCAGTCGGGGTAAAAGTAATTCATGTTTTCACATATGTAATGTGCTTATTTGGTTATGTTGGTCTTGATTGGGATTGGGAGTTGAATTAAATGCGAAAATGAAACTACGAGTGAAGTTGGGGAAACTGTAATATGAACATAGTGGCATTCATATAGAATGTGTTCATTCCTGCTATAGCAGATACAAGCTATAAGGTCTGTTTCCTTTAACCTTCTGTGTTGTAGTTGCTTGCGCCTTGTCTTAGTAATTATAAGTCCTAGCTTCAAGTCCCAGTCAGGGTAAAAATGATTCATGTTTTCACATATGTAATGTGCTTATTTGCTTATTGTTGGGCCCGAATGAGATTGGGACTTGAATTAAATGCTAAAATGAAACCACGAGTGAGGTTGGGGAAACTGTAATATGAACATAGTGGCATTCAGATAGAATGCGTTCATTCTTACTGTATCAGATATAAGCTATAAGGTCTGTTTCCATTTAACCTTCTGTGGTGTAGTGGTAGCTCCTTGGCTTAGTAATTATTAGTCCTAGGTTTAAGTCCCGGTCGGGGTAAAAATGATTCATGTTTTCACATATGTAATGTGCTTATTTGGTTATTGTTGGTCCCGAATGAGATTGGGAGTTTAATTAAATGCGAAAATGAAACCACGAGTGAGGTTGGGGAAACGGTAATATGAACACAGTGGCATTCAGATAGAATGCGTTCATTCCTACTATAGCAGATATAAGCTATAAGGTCTGTTTCCTTTTAACCTTCTGTGGTGTAGTTGGTATTGCCTTGTCTTAGTAATTATAAGTCCTAGGTTTAAGTCCCGGTCGGGGTAAAAATTATTCATTTATATATATATATATATATATATATATATATATATATATATATATATATATATATATATATATATATATATATATATATATATATATATATATATATATATATATATATATATATATATATATATATATATATATATATATATATATATATATATATATATATATATATATATATATATATATATATATATATATATATATATATATATATATATATATATATATATATATATATATATATATATATATATATATATATATATATATATATATATATATATATATATATATACATATATATATATATATATATATATATATATATATATATATATATATATATATATATATATATATATGTATATATATATATATATATATATATATATATATATATATATATATATATATATATATATATATATATATATATATATATATATATATATATTATATATATATATTATATATATATATTATATATATATATATATATATATATATATATATATATATATATATATATATATATATATATATATATCGCTCATCACTGACAATTTTAGCCTGACGTCTCCTAGCCCAATCAGAAATTACTTCCTTCTTCCCCTTAGATGAAGCATCATACGTATGCCATGTAAATGGGATATGAAGTCTTGTAACGAAAAACGACGTCATCATATCATGCATAACAGTATACCGTCACCTTCTTTTTGATATGCGAAGGAAATGTGACCAGGTGAGAGAGAGAGAGAGAGAGAGAGAGAGAGAGAGAGAGAGAGAGAGAGAGAGAGAGAGAGAGAGAGGTTATAAAGTACGGAAGGTCAAAGTTGCTGTTTCCTTTTACCACTGAAGACACCACAGCCATCTCCAATTAAGTTTGGCATGCAGAGTGAATCCTCTGTATGGTAGTGCGATTTTTTTTTTCTTTTTTTAGGTGGTTGATGTTTGTGTTAGGATTAGGTAAATAATGTTGGTTATACACTTTGCGCTTATATCGCAATCTGTACATGCACTTCGGTTGAAGTTACTTATTTGGCTTCTCTGCTATGTAGCCATGATATAATTATACATTTCATATATGTAACAAAGTCAAGGCAAAGAGTGGCATGTAAGGCATCCAAAATCTTATGGTACTCCCATACTTCATGGAGAATAATATAAGCATATATATTCTTCGGTTGCCTTCGTTTTTTTTTTTCTTCAGTATGAGCAGGAAATCGGCTTATGCATTTGAAAGAGAACTTTTAAACGGTAAAAATCACACCTTCCCTCGTTAGTTTAAAGGATGTATCACGTGGATCATGCCCAGATTATCCTCATATGTAACCCCTGCTCGCAACTGTCATTTCGTGCGAGGTTGAGAGTAAGGATACGCAGGCGAGTGTATTCATTCTCGGTAGTAGCTGATAGCATATAAATTTTCTACTGATTTCTAGATCCTCAGTGATACAGGTTGTAAGGCTTTAAGTACATTTATGGCGCATCTTTGTTCTGTAGGTTGGAATCGTAGTCACCAGGGCTGATATATGTTTCATTATTTACATATATGGAATTCGTTTTTAAAAATATTCTATATGCTTACACAAAAGAGGGAGGATTAATTACAGAAACTGGCAACAAGTAAGATCTGAAAGTGGGAGTT
>JAXCGZ010024093.1:0-10000 GCA_037179515.1 Halocaridina rubra | reverse complement strand
CTATATGAATATTTGTCCTACAACCTAATTATGTGATGTATACACTATATGAATATTTGTCCTACAACCTAATTATGTGATGTATACACTATATGAATATTTGTCCTACAACCTAATTATGTGATGTATACACTATATGAATATTTGTCCTACAACCTAATTATGTGATGTATACACTATATGAATATTTGTCCTACAACCTAATTATGTGATGTATACACTATATGAATATTTGTCCTACAACCTAATTATGTGATGTATACACTATATGAATATTTGTCCTACAACCTAATTATGTGATGTATACACTATATGAATATTTGTCCTACAACCTAATTATGTGATGTATACACTATATGAATATTTGTCCTACAACCTAATTATGTGATGTATACACTATATGAATATTTGTCCTACAACCTAATTATGTGATGTATACACTATATGAATATTTGTCTAGTTTATTCGATCATGGATTAAAAAAAAATACAGATAAACGTATATTGAAAAAATAAAATATGTCTGCCTAGTTGAAGAGGTTAGTAACAAGTAATTGTGATGTCTTGATGGTAAAAGTACTAAGTATAATATGAAGGCGAAGTGCCAAGCATAATATTAAAAGAAAAGAAAATTATTAAAACGATGCCATTTCTTTTAAATGAAAACAAGCAAAAGAAAATAACTCAAAATAATTAAACGATAACTATAAATGTAAACAGAGATAATGGAAGATTTAATAAAATTAGAGTTTATGAAATAAAAAAAAAGAATTGAAAACAAGAATATGATAAATATAATTTTGCAGGGAATACAGAGAGAGAATTAATAAATCACGCACGTGGTTTTAAAACACGTAAAAAAGAGTAGACTAAACCAAGACGAAGTATTACTATAGATGAAATTAGAGAACAAAGAAAGATGAATAATAAAACAGGCAGTGAAGGATAGAATTAATAAATGTGAAAACAAGATAAATAAAGGCTTGCACGAATTGTAGAAAGAGAAAAATAATTAATAATAAATAAAGATGATAATAAAATAATAATAATCCTTACCTTGCGTTGCCTCAGCTGCGAAGACTAACGTTGATAACCAAAGGAGCATTGTTATCGTCTTTCTTCTGCCTCCTCCCATTCTGCTGTTCTATTCTACACACTTATTCCTACTCTCTATAACTTATTGAACGCCTAATATCAACCTTTAAACTATTAAAAAGCCATGAAAGGGTGTACGACGATGGATATAAGGAGTACAACCCTCCCTCGATCACGGTCTAAACAACACTACATCAGCAGGGTAACCTCATCTTGATTCCAGTCCAACTTTGTTCCAGGCTCAGCTGGAGGAAGTTCTCGCGCATGCGCAGTCTTCTGCGGTCTTACGTACCTTGCTGTAGTGTACTTTACTACTACTTTTTCTACTACTACTACTACTACTACTTATACTAATAATAATTTTTGTTATGTTTTTATGTTTCTATTAGTCCTCATTTGAGGATGGACATTCATAGATTGAAGCTGGGGAATTAAGGTAGGATGCCATTCCCGTCGCCCCGCCGTGGGATTGAACGCGAATTTGTCACCTCCCGAGTTGTGGATTCTACCACTACACTTTGGCGATCCCTTCTAATTCTACTACTACTACTGATGATGATGATGATAATAATAATAATGATAATACACGAAAGCTCTGCCCATTGAGCAACACAATAGTTATGTTTTTATGATGTAATCAAAGAAGCTTTATTTTCACACACACACCACACACACAGGTAACTTTTGCAATATTCATGTGAGGACGCTGTATACCCTTCCTGACACGAACCTCTACTTTGATCCAAAGTTGGGACTGACTTCAAGTTGAGCTGACTTGCTCTCAAAGACTATATTATGTGATTACCTAATTGTGTTTACGGGAAAGAGCCCAAAGCTCGTATCTTCCCGTCTCCTGATCGGTTCCATTTTAGACTTAGTGATACTTATCGTACCTGTCCTTAAAACTATGGATTGAGATAGCATTAACTACCTCCTCGCTTAGCGAATTCCAGTTATCAACTACTCTTACACTGAAAAAGTATTTCCTTACATCCTGCAAAGAAGTTTTCTTACGAAGCTTCAAACTATGACCTCTAGTTCTAGAGCCAGCCATATCGAAATATCGATCCCTATCCACTCTATCATAGCCATGAAGGAATTTAAAGACTGTCACCATATCCCCCCCCCGCCGGTGGGCAAGTCTAATTCCCTCAGCCTCTCATCATAACCGAGATTGCGTATTTCTGGCACCAGTTTCGTGGCATGTCTTTGAACTTTTTCAAGCTTAGCTATGTGCTTTTTCAAGTGCGGATTCCAAAAGGGGGCTGCATATTCGAGTTTTGGCCTCACATAGGTTACATAAATATTTCTGAACATTTCCTTGTCCATGTGCCTGAAGGCTACCCTTACATTTGATAAGAATGCATATGCTGCCCTTACTACGCCATTTATATGTATTTCTGGAGACAAATCTGCCAGTATGTTTACTCCTAGATCTCTCTCATTTTCTGTCTCTTGAAGTTGTACTCCAGCCACCGAGTAGTCAAGCTTGGGCCTTCTTGCACTTGTACCCATTCTCATTACCTTACATTTTGAAATACTGAATTTCATTAGCCACTTTTCTGACCACTCATGCAGATTATTTAGATCCTCCTGAAGTTCTCTACCATTGTTCTCGTTTTTTACTTTCTTCACAATCTTTGCATCATCTGCAAACATATTCATGAATGAATTTACAGACTCTGGTAGGTCATTTACATATACAAGGAACAAAAGTGGCCCTAAAACTGAACCCTGTGGAACTCCACTACTAACTCTTCTCCATTCAGACACTGAGTGTCTTACTCTAACCCTCTGTTCCCTTCCTTCTAAGTAAGTTTTTATCCATTCCAAGACATTTCCACCTATTCTAGCCATTGATTGCAGCTTCCTAATAAGTCTCCCATGTGGAACCGTGTCAAACGCTTTCTGGAAGTCTAGGAATATGCAATCTGCCCAGCCCTCTCTTTCCTGTAAGATTTGGCTTACCTCATCATAAAATTCTAATAAGTTTGTTACTGTTGATCTTCCTTCTCTGAAGCCATGTTGCCTCACTGACAAAAAGTTGAAGGATTCCAAGTGAAGAGAGATATGTTTCCTTAGTAGTTTCTCCATAACTTTGCAAACTATGCTGGTCAAGGAAACTGGTCTATAGTTCAGAGCCGTATCCCTCCTTCCCTTTTTGAAGATAGGTATCACATTTGCTTGTTTCCAGCATCTTGGAATCTCCCCCGACTCCAGTGACTCCTTAAATATGATACTTAATGCCACTGATATTGTGTTTGAGCGTGTGTGTGTGTGTATGTATGTATGTATGTGCGCGCTCATGCGTACTCCTAATCTGACGTTATGACTATTAGCTGTTTTTGTGATACTAAGAAGAGACATATATATAGAGAGACGCAATAAATGGAATAAAGTTATTTATTTTATTTATTTATTTATTTATTTATTTTTTGTCCTTAATAAGGTCTGTCCTGGACAGTTCGATGTTAAGTCTTCCTTCCCTTATGTTCCTCTTTCTATGCCTACATCAACACCGAATATTCTTGGATATTCGTTACACGTCTTATTTTCCTTTCACATATATCAAGTAATAACATTCCCCTTCTCTGTTTCTCTTTACTCTTTGCTTTCTTCGTTCCTAATCCCAATGAAGGCAGTGATCTCTGCCCGTCCTGGTGTCACACTCATAAAAAAAAAAAATTATGATTTAAATATATGTAAAGATTCCTTGAGAAAGGATATTCACTAATGATATAACGACAGTCAACCATTGCTTTATTTCTTTGCATCCATAATACATAATAAATTCTAGAAGCAAATGTAATTATAAACGATATGAACAAGCTATGAAAATCGAACCATAAATAAATATATTAGTATAGTCTAGGATACAGTAAGTCTTGAAAGAAAACGTATTGGATTATATAGAAAATGGGGAGCGGATATATCACGGGCATCCTAATGTAGAATACATTACGTAAATAAAGGGTTTTATTATTCAATTATAGTAAAGTACTTGCATTAAACAAATATGCATAGCTATTATTCACAGTATATAGTATTAATTTCATACACACCTATTATTCAGAATGTGTATAGTCTAACTGTTCTGCGTAAATAAAAATAATGATAATTACTCCTAAAATTGCACATATACTTCTCCAATTATAATAGAAATTGGGTGTCTTGACTAATTGTGAAACCATTTTTGTTAAAAACATAGTGCTTTCGGTCAGGGAAATATTCGAGTTAAGTTTATATGTTAATAAATTATAATATGAAACTTAGTAAGTATATAACATAATATAACGTGTGTGTATATATATATATATATATATATATATATATATATATATATATATATATATATATATATATATATATATATATATAATATATATATATATATATATATATATATATATATATATATATATATATATATATATATATATATATATATATATATATATATATATATATATATATATATATATATATATATATATATTGCACATTCTTGACTATAGATAGTAGACCATTCATGCTCTCAAAAAACACACAGAAAACATAACATTATGTAGACTATATATTTATAATATATTTCTATATTTTGCTATATATTTACACCTAATAATTATAATCTTGATCACTAATAATAACTGCATGTTAATATACAAAATAATATATGCATTACCTCATCGTAAATCTTTTGGTTAAGAGTTATATATATATATATATATATATATATATATATATATATATATATATATATATATATATATATATATATATATATATATATATAATTTCTAAGTAAATAATATTTTTCCTGTATGCTTATGTATGGTCTGACAATACAGACAAACATTTGACTATTAAAGTCCCTATGTATATAGATACATAATACATAAAATTTATGCAATATGTGATATGGACCGTATACTTATATATTTATATATATTATAGATAATTCCTCGGGAACAGTGTTCTCTGAACGAAATTCCTGCATTTTTAATCTACAACATGTTTCTAAAACGTAGCCAAAGCCTCAAGTAGTGTACAATAAGAAAGAATTTTGATAGAGAGAGAGAGAGAGAGAGAGAGAGAGAGAGAGAGAGAGAGAGAGAGAGAGGAGAGAGAGAGAGAGAGAGAGAGAGAGAGAGAGAGAGAGAGAGAGAGAACTGTTTAATGAATGATATTGGAGAGATTGGATCTTCTTCGTTTACATCTTTTCCCACTTTTATGTGGGGTCGATGTTTCTGGATATAGAAAATGTATAATTATCTTCGAGAGAAGTGATTAAGAAAAATGAGAGCTGTGTGACCACACGTGGTTTGAGAGACTAGTGAGAAACAGCATCCCCATAAATACAAGACAAGAGGTTCCAATGAAGAATTTTATTACGTTCTCATTTTTCATGTTGAATTAATGGTAATTTCAGTCTCGTATTAAAGTGAATATGCATTTCTTTAGTAGTAGCATACCGTCAGTAATCTTAGCCTAGCTTGCCGTAATTGGCAATCTCTTCTTTGAAGACAGACTTCAAAGAATATAGAATTAGACTTCAAAGAATGCAGAATTAGAGCTTGCGCATCGCTTACATTTGTTCGTGTAAGCACCTCTATATGTTCTTGAATTATGACAAATATCCTTCTTTATTCAGTTAACTGTAACAAATATTGACTGAAAATAGAGGGAAGTAATATACTGATTTAGAATTAGTTTTCAAATTTGAATCAAAAACTGTTTACATTAGATCACTGAAACTTAAAAACATATATTTGCAATTCCCTTACAACAATAATTTTCTTCTACATTTCTTTATCATAACTTCTAGAAAGCGACCTTCGAGGCTTACCTACGTACGATTTTAATTTGGTTTAAGGCCTTAACATTTTGCCTTTGGAGAGACACTCTTAACACTTTCCATTGGTGGTGGCATTGCTTGAACTTCCAGTAGATTTGCTGGGAGATGTACCACCATTCCTTTTGCTCGGAGAAATGGAATTTCCTTTCTGTTTTACGGGTGAGTCGCAACCACAATTAGCAGAATTATGGGCTCGGCATCGCTGTCGGACGGGTGAGGATCTGTGATAACAGTTTCCAGAATTCTGCTGCTCTGGGACGGGCGATGTACTTGGTGAAGGCTGAGGTGATCGTCTTTCCACTACCTTTTCCATAATCCTGGATGGAGAGGTGCCTTTAAGTCTCAATGTAGTATTCCAGTTACGGAACCTGCAGAAGCAAAAACTGAATAGTTAATTTCTTTCACTAAGGAGTTGGATATTACTACAATATGTTTCGGATAATGATATCGGTAATATCTATTTGAGGGCCTTGAACGGTTGCAATTACCTTAATTCATAAGTAGATATCTTTCCTTGGGCTCCTCTGAAAGAAAAAACAGCTGGACTGTCGTCATGTCTGCCTTTGTTAAAAATGTCAATAGGAAAAATGGTTCATCTTAGCCTCTGTTAGTCAGTGTTTTGAATAGACCATCGTTAACGCAAATATTGTTAAATACAGTAGCCCTGCAACTCCATAAGCAAAATAACTAAAAAAATGTGGCTAAAGTTGAGGTAAAACCAAATTAAACCTCAGGTCATATTGGGAAGGGTTTTCATGCTAGGACTGACCTGACAGGAAGAGCTGGGTCATCTGCCAGATCATCAAAAACTCCTTGCAGGAGGAACGCCAAGGGCCACGATATCCAGGAGGATCTGGAATGTAGGAAGGACTTAACTGTCATATGTTTTTATGATTAAGGACTCACTCTGACACTGCGGTAACGATAGTGATATTTAAAAAAAATGAGTACACTACTGCAGGTATTGGGAGTTTTGGTGACAAATTTCTTTCGGGGTTGTCAAGAATTGAGTAATTCAGTGAATTACAACTAGCACAATGCCTGTAATAACGCTTTTTCACAATTCAGACACTGAATAATTGTATCCATAACTACTTGAAGTATTTAGACATTGACGGTAGGGAATTTGCTAGTAGAGGTTTCAGCATAGGATGCTACCGGAATCAGCTATTATTCAATTTGAATTAGATTAGACACTTAACTAGAATATCTCAAGCTGGTAATACAAATCATATAACGCTTTCCATCAGGACAAGAGCATTGAATTCTATAAAGGATGTAGGTTACTAATATTTAATATATACAGGATTCTACAAAATATCCAAACCATGATGAAAAACTTTTAGAATAGAAAAGCAACAGTAGTCCAGTAATATAGCGCTTTGTAGCCTTACACCATTTGCACTAATATTATTGTAAACTTTTAACCAGGTAGATTATTATGGGTTATGGCCCGAATTCTTAAACAGTGTAAACCTAGGATATCATAGTGTTAGTGAGCTAGACACACAAATTGATTTCATAAACGGATCTGACGCGGTTCTGTGTATGGCTAGGATCCCATACGGGATCCTAGCCATACACAGTACCACATCAGATGCTTTTATGAAATCCATTTGTGTGTCTAGCTAACTAACAATATGGTATCCTAGGTTTACACTGTTTTAAGAAATCGGGCCTATATCAAGACGTGTGTGGGGCCTCATAAAAATATAAATAAAAAAACAAACAAACAAAAAACTGAGTATATGTTAAAGGGTACTAAGACTGAAAATATAAAGAGTTCTCAAACTTTAAACCTATATAGAATTCTTAAGAGTGTAAAACATATTGAAGAGCTCGGCCATGCTAGGTCTAAGCAAAGCACCATATTGCCGATGCATGCTTACACCCTACCTCTCACTCACCTTCCCCAGTAAGTTACCCAGATCCCATTGATATAAATTATGTGCTGTTCATAGCATTATCCTATCTATTTGTAGTTGTTAACAGGCGATCTGGCACCGTAGGATGGGAGGTAGTGCGGCCATAGAGGAAAGATGGAACCTTAGGACAAAGGCCCGATTTCTTAAACGGAACAACTGAAGAATCATCCACCCAAGGAGATTCTTCAATTGATCTGAGTTAGGGGAGAGATTCTTTAGTCCTGTCTGTCTGTTTAGGTTTGGTTAGATTAGGTCAGGTTAGGTTGGGTTAGGTCTTTATTTCGTAATTGAAATTCATCCAGCCATATATTCCATGGTAGATAAACAGACCTAACCCAACCTAACACATCCCTTCAGCCCTTCCCATCTGACATGTCACAACACTCCCCATCTCTAGTTTCTCTCGGAAATTATTGCGCCGGGCACTCTGGAGGGGAGATTCTTCAGTTGATCTCATTTGGATACTCTGGGGGGGGGGATTCTTCAGTTGGGTACTTTGGGGGGGGATTCTTCAGTTGATCCTCTTAATCAGTGTAAACCTACGATACCATATTGTTAGTTAGCTAGACACACACGAATGGATTTTATAAACGCATCTGACGCGTCTCTGTGTATGGCTAGGATCCCGCGTGGGATCCTAGCCATACACAGACCCGCGTCAGATGCGTTTATGAAATCCATTTGTGTATGTCTAGCTAACTAACAATATGGTATCCTAGGTTTACACTGTTTAAGAAATCGGGCCTGAGTAGCCAAAATAACCTCTATTAACGGCTCTAGCTAGACCTCAAGTGAGAGAGTGTAGCATTGCAAAACAGCGTCTGTAGATACTGATATTTATATGTTTTTTCTCACTACAACAAATCTACGTCACCCAATTAAATATTAGATGTAGTACTTACCTTTAGAGTTTCAATTTCCGTTTAATATATGTCACTAAATGAAAAGTGCTGTTGATTCCACATATGAATCCCATACATTTCTTTGTTTATAGTGAAGCTTTATTTTCCAAAGCACTCAATAGATCAGTTTTGGTTATTTGTTCAAACATGGACCCCAGTTAGCGTGTCTTTTTTGCTGGTTGTCTTTCTGGTATTATTATTATTATTATTATTATTATTATTATTATTATTATTATTATTATTATTATTATTATTATTATTATATATATATATATATATATATATATATATATATATATATATATATATATATATATAATATTATATTATATATATTCTTTTTTAAGAAAAAAATTGACGTCTGTTGATGCAAATGATAGTGAAATACTTGAGTTCAACTACTATAGATTTTCTCAGTATTATACTCAGAATTTAAAAAAGTTTTGATGCTTTGTAACGAAGACTTATATAATAATAATAATTATAGTAATAATAATAATTATGATTCTGTGGAATTTTTCCTGAATTAAGTATGCACCTCTCTAGTCTTCTGCATTTGATATTAAACGTAATAGAGCTGAATAACGATACTGATACTATTCTACTACTACTTTAACTACTGCAACTACTACTATTACTACTACTTCTGCTACTAATAATAATAATGATAATTATTATTATTATTATTATTATTATAAGGAATTTTCTCTTATATAACTACACCTCTCTTCTTTCTTTGCATTCGATTTTAGACATTCAAGATTCGAGTTCAGATCATGTAAATAAAGTTTTTCATAATTGAAAAACTATTCTACTACTAATAATACTACTACCACCACCACCACTACTACTACTACTACTACTACTACTACTACTACTACTACTACTACTACTACTACTACTACTACTACTAATAATAATAATAATAATAATAATAATAATAATAATAATAATAATAATAGCAATAATGATAATAATAATAAGTAATTATAAGTCTCATTATTAATTAAATAGGATAAATTCTATATAAACTTTCCCAATTGTCACCTCCATCGATGAGTTTTCGCAGCTTGATATAATAAAAGGACTCTTTTTGTTTGATAATATTCATTCCATCAAAGAGGGAAAAGGAGAGGAAGATGAAGAAAGAAGATTAAGAACTTTCATCAATGGTTTAATGTGTGGAATGAATCAAAAGACTGTGTATAGACACACACACACACA
>JAXCGZ010024092.1:2500-15907 GCA_037179515.1 Halocaridina rubra | reverse complement strand
TCCTTTGCTGATGCACTAAAGGGGAATGTGGCAGTAAAAGAGGCTGTAAAGGTGGTGGCACTGGAAAACATACAAACAGTTGACTATAAAGAGACAGTAATCGAAAAAATGAAAGACGTTGTGATGGAAAGGGCAAACCCACTCATCAGACAGGCACTTGATAAGGAGAAGACAGTGGTAATCTCAGGCATAAGTGAATCCCAGGAGCCAACATGGCAGGGGAGACTTGAAGAAAATAAAGCTAGGGTTGTAGACCTGATAAGAAAGCTTGGAGTAGTATGTGGTCCTGAGGATATTGTAAACATACACCAACTAGGTAAATATTCGAGGGAAGGAAAGCCGAGACCAACAAAAGTAACCTTTGAGAGAGGGGAGACATGTAGGGAAATATTGTTGAGAAAAAAAAGTCTAAAAGACCTTCAAGAATGCAAAGAAGTGTTCATTAGACGATACAGAACACAGGAAGAGATGGGAAAGATCAAAAACTTGTTGCAAGAGGCAAGAAGGTTAAATGATGGAAGAAATGAAGAAGAGAAGAAAAATTTTCGTTACGGAATACTTCCAGACAAAGGGGAGATAAAGAAGATAATGACAGAAGATCAGGGGATGGGGCCTCATTAAGATTGTTATACACAAATGCTGATGGATTAGCTGGTAAGGCAGTAGAATTAAAAGATAGGATTCACAACAGTAAGGCAGATATAGTAGCAATTACAGAGACTAAGTTGAGTGAGGACATAAACAGTGTCACAGTTTTTCCTAAGGGCTTCAGAATACTAAGGGTCGAAAGATCTGAGAGGACTGGTGGAGGGATAGCACTGCTCATAAGTGAGAGGATTCAAGTTGAAGAGATAAACTTGGCTATAGAAAGTGAGTTCAGGGAATTTCTTGTTGCTCGCATAAATACTGGGTCAGAGAGCATTATAATAACTGTTGTATACAACCCACCAAGGAACCAAAATAGGCTTGAAATTTATGAGGAAAGTCATATAGGTACGATTGAAGTCATAAACTCAGTTGTTAACATGGCGCGGGAGAAAAAATGTAGGATTTTGATTATGGGAGACTTTAATCATAAAGAGATAGATTGGATAAATCTTGACCCACACAGTGGTGAGGACTCCTTTGGGGCAAGATTCCTAGATTGCGTACAAGGGAATTTCCTACACCAACATGTAATGGAACCAACAAGAGCCAGGGGTGGGGATGAGCCATCACTACTTGATCTGGTGTTCACAGATAATGTGTTGGATATTGAAAATATTGAGTATGAACCACCAATTGGAAAGAGTGACCACTGTGTGTTGTTGATGGAGTATATCATTGAAGACATTCTTCCTGAGAGTAGAGGCACTGAGGACATGAGGAGGAACTATCAGAAAGGAGATTACATCAAAATGAATGAGCTTTTTGCAGTTATTGACTGGAGAACCTTATTTTACAACAAATCTGTACAAGAAATGTATGACATCTTTTGTGAGAAATATGGGAAGATTGTAGATTGCTGCATACCTGTCACCAAAGTAGGTGTAATTCATGCCAGAGAGAAATGGTTCGATAATGGGTGTAAAAGAGCTAAGGAGTGGAGAGACAAATGCTGGAAAAGGTATAGGAGGAGAAAAAACATAAATGCCTGGCAAACCTACAAAAGAGCAAGAAATGACTACCTAAGTAAAAGGAGAGAGGCAGAGAAAGATTATGAGAGGGACATCACCAGGAAGGCGAAAGAAAATCCCAAGCTTTTCCACAGCTTTATCAGAGGAAAACTGAAGGTAAAAGAACAGGTTTTAAGGCTAAAGAGAGCGGATGGAAGCATCACTGAGACGGACGAAGAGATCTGCAAAGAATTGAACAAGGAGTTTCAGTCAGTATTTACAGTAGAAAATACCCCACCCCCTCAGATTGCAGTGATAGAAGCTCAAGGGCCGGTATTAGAGAACATCAACCTTACAGCCACAGAGGTATGCAAAGCGCTGATGGATTTAGATGTTCATAAAGCTACAGGTCCTGATGACATATCCCCTCATGTGCTTAAAAAATGCGCAAACACAATATCAGTGGCACTAAGTATCATATTTAAGGAGTCATTGGAGTCGGGGGAGATTCCAAGATGCTGGAAACAAGCAAATGTGATACCTATCTTCAAAAAGGGAAGGAGGGATACGGCTCTGAACTATAGACCAGTTTCCTTGACCAGCATAGTTTGCAAAGTTATGGAGAAACTACTAAGGAAACATATCTCTCTTCACTTGGAATCCTTCAACTTTTTGTCAGTGAGGCAACATGGCTTCAGAGAAGGAAGATCAACAGTAACAAACTTATTAGAATTTTATGATGAGGTAAGCCAAATCTTACAGGAAAGAGAGGGCTGGGCAGATTGCATATTCCTAGACTTCCAGAAAGCGTTTGACACTGTTCCACATGGGAGACTTATTAGGAAGCTGCAATCAATGGCTAGAATAGGTGGAAATGTCTTGGAATGGATAAAAACTTACTTAGAAGGAAGGGAACAGAGGGTTAGAGTAAGACACTCAGTGTCTGAATGGAGAAGAGTTAGTAGTGGAGTTCCACAGGGTTCAGTTTTAGGGCCACTTTTGTTCCTTGTATATGTAAATGACCTACCAGAGTGTGTAAATTCATTCATGAATATGTTTGCAGATGATGCAAAGATTGTGAAGAAAGTAAAAAACGAGAACAATGGTAGAGAACTTCAGGAGGATCTAAATAATCTGCATGAGTGGTCAGAAAAGTGGCTAATGAAATTCAATACCTCAAAATGTAAGGTAATGAGAATGGGTACAAGTGCAAGAAGGCCCAAGCTTGACTACTCGGTGGCTGGAGTACAACTTCAGGAGACAGAAAATGAGAGAGATCTAGGAGTAAACATATTGGCAGATTTGTCTCCAGAAATACATATAAATGGCGTAGTAAGGGCAGCATATGCATTCTTATCAAATGTAAGGGTAGCCTTCAGGCACATGGACAAGGAAATGTTCAGAAATATTTATGTAACCTATGTGAGGCCAAAACTCGAATATGCAGCCCCCTTTTGGAATCCGCACTTGAAAAAGCACATAGCTAAGCTTGAAAAAGTTCAAAGACATGCCACGAAACTGGTGCCAGAAATACGCAATCTCGGTTATGATGAGAGGCTGAGGGAATTAGACTTGCCATCACTCGAAGCTAGAAGAGTAAGGGGGGATATGGTGACAGTCTTTAAATTCCTTCATGGTTATGATAGAGTGGATAGGGATCGATATTTCGATATGGCTGGCTCTAGAACTAGAGGTCATAGTTTGAAGCTTCGGAAGAAAACTTGTTTGCAGGATGTAAGGAAATACTTTTTCAGTGTAAGAGTAGTTGATAATTGGAATTCGCTAAGCGAGGAGGTAGTTAATGCTACCTCAATCCATAGTTTTAAGGACAGGTATGATAAGTATCACTAAGTCTAAAAATGGAACCGATCAGGAGACGGGAAGATACGAGCTTTGGGCTCTTTCCCGTAAACACAATTAGGTAATCACAATTAGGTAATCACACACACACACACACACGAATTCGTCTCAAGCCCCACTCGAAACTGGACAACTTGGCTCCCGAAAGTGACATGTAGTGGTCCGAAAATAAAGTTTAAGTAAACAATAAATGAGATTACGTCCTTTTTAGCCATTAAGCCAACTATATGTCTGTCTTTCTATCTACCTATCTATCTATCTACCTATCTATCTGCTTATCCATATAACTGTCTTTATCTGTTTATCTATTTGTCTCTATATATATCTAATCTTCTTGCCCATTTGTCTTCCTAATTATACATTTATCTATCTGTCTATCTATCTATCTATCTGCTTATCTATATAACTGTCTTATCTGTTTATCTATTTGTCTCTCTATATATCTAATCTTCTTGCCCATTTGTCTTCCTAATTATACATTTATCTATCTATCTATCTATCTATCTATCTGCTTATCTATCTATCTATCTATCTATCTGCTTCTCCATATAACTGTCAATATCTGTTTATCTATGTGTCTCTTTATATATCTAATCTTCTTGCCCATTCTGTCTTCCTAACTATACATTTATCTATCTATCTATCTTAGCTATATGTAAGTAAATGCGTGTATGTAAAATATGTAAAATTGCGTTCTGTTAGAGTATGTACAGTTTCTTCATAAAGCAATGAATAATTGGTGCTTGCTTATTTTTATTCTATTAATTTATATATTCATTTCATCATCTTTGGAGAGTGAAACCCGATTATTGTTGCCCTTACCTAAAAACAAGAGCTCATGGTGATGTGACACCCAGGCTCCCCAAACATCGTAAAGATAATGTTGCACAATTAACCCCACACATTCAATGTCACTCAGTAAGTTCTTCGTATCGTGTTGACAGGAAGTGAAGAATATTGTTGGTTTTGACGAAGAGAAATTACCAGAGTGAAGGCTCTGTAAACATTACTCGAGAATAGGCAAGGTCACGCACACACACACACACACACACACACACACACACACACACACACACACACACACACACACACACACACACACACTGAAACCATGAACTACAAGCAGTGCTTCTGTATAATGTATGTTCCGGTATTACGTTACGGACGTTCCTTTTCTACCAAGGGCTAGGACGGTTGCCTTCTTTGAGAAGGACTTGGTTTGGCAGATGTGATCCTTACCTTGATTGCATGCCCTTGCTAGCCTCAGACCGTGACGGGGTGCGAACCCTCTCCTGTATAATGTATATTTTAGTTATATATGGTATATGGTTGTGTAATCCAACCTTTGGTGAGCAAACCAACTTACCTCTGTGCTGGTCCGTTATTGAAATCCACAGTAATTTCCAAGAGGCGAGTGAAAATCAGCAGTCCTATGTGAAAATGGGAGAGTATTGCTAATAGAGAAAAAGATGAAAGTATCATGGTATATGTAAGAATACACTTCAGTTTATATATGATTATTTGTACGTGTATGTTCCGGTTTTACGTCACGGAGTCCCCTTTCAACCAAGGGCTAGGACGGTTGCCTTCTTGCGAAGGACTTGTTTTGGCAGATGTAATCCTTACGCTGAGTGCATGCCTTTGCTAACCTCAGACCGTGACGGGGCGCGAACCCTCGACCTGACGCCTCAGAGTCGGAGACGCTACCGACTGAGCCACGGCGACTACTTATTTGTACGTGTATATAGTGTGTGTATGTTTGTGTACAGATACTGCGTATGTATGAAGAGGTGTGTGTATATTTTTTTTTTTCGGATTGTCAGATAATTTTGTTGTGTAATTTGAGTGAGTATTTGTGGTAGTTTCTGAAAGATCATATATTGTGTGTGTATGTGGAGAATTTGGCAATTATCTAAATATTAATACATATTTGTATGTTTTTATTGAAGTATACTATATACATTGTGTCTGCTTTGTCTGTATATGCGTATGTGTGTAGACGAAACTTTTAACGTACAGTATTTCATACATATATATATATATATATATATATATATATATATATATATATATATATATATATATATATATATATATATATATATATATATTATAATGTAAATATGCAGACTAATACATATATTCATATATGTATAGATATTCACGCACACATACAGACATACTTTTTCTTTATACTTTGACAGGTATTGACAGAGCCTAGACCATGTAAATATATTGATCAAATTATGAAAGAAGAAATAGCAGATTATACTATGAGGACAAGAACCCATCGGTTCAGAAGTTCACATTGTGTCTACATTACTGTATAATTGACTTTCCCCAGATCCTTTGTTTATTTTTTTTTTTTATGATTGTGACACCAGGACGGGCTAAAGAATAATAAAATAAAACAGCCTTTATTGGGCCTGGGCACGAAGAATACATAAAGTAAAGAGAAACAGAGATGGAGAGTGTAATGACCTGTCAGATGTGAAGGGATAATAAAAGATGTGTAATGAATATCCAAGAATATTCAATGTAGCTTTAGGCATAGAAAAAGAATTCAGATCTTGAACTGAAAAAAAAATATGGAGATTATGGAATAAGAGAAGAGAATGAAAGAATATAAACAAGAATGAAACAGGTATAAAAACAAGCAAACAAACGTTTGAAAGGGACAAGCAAACAAACGTTAGAAAGGGAAGTCCGTATTGTGTAATTCTCAATATCTTGTTTGTATAATGGGTGGGATTTGGTGATTGGGTCTGAGGTTGTATTTGTCAAATGTTTTTGGAAGACGAAAGTTAACTATCAGAGCAGTGTTAGCAGAGTATTCGTAGTTATATCAGAAGGCAGTTTGTTTTTTTAATGATTTTCAAGTATGTTAGTATGTATGTATGTGTGTATCAAATGCACACACACACACACACACACACACACACACACAGGGAAGATACGAGCTTTGGGCTCTTTCCCGTAAACACAATTAGGTAATCACAATTAGGTAATCACACACACACACAAACGGAGATTACTCTGCTAACTGGCTGTTGTGTTTATAGGACATATGGGATTTATATAGCATTGTGATTGAAATTCTTCTGATTTAAAGAAATGATGAATGGTAAAAAAGACCTTATCGTTTGAGAAAGATCTTCAGATCTATCGTGAAATTGGGCGTACGTAAATAAAAACCCATTTGTATATACGCACTTCCGGTACTTTTAAGTTTAAAGGTCGTGTTTTAGCGCCAGTTGGGTGTTTTTTCTTTTTCTTTTTTCAGGCCGCTTTCACACCAAACTGACACATCGCACGTGGCCTCCCACGTGGCATGCTTGTTGAAAACGAACATCCGGAAATATATGAAACCTTTCACACAGAAGTGGCTTGACCCGTCCCATGTGCCGCGCCACTTCTGTGTAAAAGGTTTCATATATTTCCGGATGTTCGTTTTCAAGTGGCGTGCCACATGGCATGCCACGTGCAACGTGCCACTTTGGCGTGAAAGCGGCCTTAGAGAGAGAGAGAGAGAAAGGAAGTTTGGTTTCTGGTCCTGATTGTTCTCTGCGTTGTTTGTTTAATAAACAAGGTTTGTTCTGTGAGAAAAGTGTTCTTTTTTATTTTATTTTTATATGTATACATATGCCTTGTTTATTTTTCTTCGTGTACAACGAAGGTTAATGTGGTGTATGTATAAGAGTCTAGTTGATATTTAGTTAAGGAATTGTAATATACTGTTTGTATGTATGTATCTGTGTATTCATGTAATATATATATATATATATATATATATATATATATATATATATATATATATAGATAGATAGATAGATAGATATGATGTGTGTGTGTGTGTCTGTGTCTGTGTGTGTGTGTGTATGTATGAATATGTGTATGTTTATTATATATATGTATGTATGTACGTATGTATTTATATATATTAAATATTTCTGTCACCCACACACACACACACACACACACACACACACACACACACACACACACACACACACACACACACACACACACACACCAGAGAGAAGGTTAGGGCAATGATTATTGCCTATACTGAAACTTGAGATTGAAAAGATGCTATTCCACCTTGATGTCACATATCTCTGTTGTAATCATGGACCCTGCTAAGGACGCCGTTAGCCTTTCCTTCTGGTCCTCCAAAAAAAGTTCATACATAAAGGGTTTCGAACTCTAGTCATTCCGTGGAAATATATGCACCGTTCCATCGTCGAGTCTTGAAACCATTCTTCCATTCTTATTTTCTATCTGAAGCTTTCCACTTGTTAGATTGGGTCGCTTCTTTTGTGTTGGTTCAATTTTTTACGTCCAGATGTCCTTTCTGACACCAGACTTTTCCTTCAATCCGGGTTAAAAGAAGCACCGAGTTGAGCTGGCTAACTCCCCCGGCGGCTGAATTTTCTTATTAAGTGTAATTTTCTCGCTCACTGTCTCACTGTTTCAGTATTCAAGGTTAACTTGCAAAACTACATAATGAGACTTTTCTTCTCTCTGACTTTGATAAATTATGCAGACTTAAAAGTTTAAAGGATACCATTACGCACCCCACCCACCACCCCTGAACCCATCCACACCCACACACCCCTGCAAAGACATCCCCACATACTGTCAGAGACATTACACCCATACACCCTTACAGAGACACCCACACAACTGCAGACACCTCACACCCACACATCCCCTGCAGAGGCAAACACACGCCCACACAAAGTCAGTACCAAACAAACAAACAAACACTTTGTACAATGGTTATTCAACATTAATAGTAACTTATAAGTAGACATGTAATTAAACTAATAAATAAGAGGGTTAGACATATAGTTAAATTAAATGTAGCTTTCATAGAAAATAATAATGCTGTAATAAAAATTTTAACAATAATGTTAATAATAAAGTAGTAAGTATGCCACTAGATACAGGATCGTTATTATCGGCATCATTTCCATATTTGTTTCCTTACAATGAGAATAATTAGTTCTTAATGAGCAGCAACTATTTGTCCAAAAGAAAACTATATAGTTTGCCTTTGAAAGCTGTGAAGGAGGATGCATTTTTAAGATGCTCTGGAATATTATTCCAGAGTGTTGGCCCTTTGATAGTGATCATCTTTGAACCTGCTTCTGTGTTTGTTCTGTGAATAAAGAGCTCACTGCTCTGTCTTGTGTTGGTTCCCCTTATATCCCTAACTGTTATTAAATCAAATAGCCAGCTAGGATAATGATGGTCCAAAATTTTGAATACAAAAACATAAATAGCATAAGCGACCTTATTTTCTGCCCGCAGCCACCCAAGTTTATTGAGAGCTGGTGTGATGTGGTCATATTTTCTTATTCCTCCCAGGGCAACTCGAGCTGCAAAGTTAATAAGCTTCTATATTCTGTTTATCTGAGTCTTAGTGGTAGCTCCCCAAACAATTGTGCAGTAATTAATGTGACTTAGGGCTAGAGATTCAACAACAGTTATTCGAGTGGTAGTCTCAAAATTGTCTTTTATACGTGATAAGTACATTAATGTTCCTGTAACCTTTTTGCATACTTTATCTATGTGGGAATCAAACAACATGTGGTTATCAAAGTGAATTCCTAGGTTTTTGACTGTTTTGCTAGGTGTGATAATACCCTACAGAAACTCCAACACCCCCACACACACCTGCAAAAACATCACCACACCCGCATAGAGACACCTCCATACCCATACAACCCTACAGAGACAACTTCACATCCACACACCCCATTAGAGACACCCCACTCACCCCTACAGAGACATCCCATATCCATACACCTCTTAAATGACATCCCCCACCCTCACTCACCAGTACACAAACACCCCCACTCACCATACAGACACATCTTCATATCCATGCACGCCCTTACAGACCCCCCACATCCAGACACCCCAGCAATGACACCCACCTACCTCCACAGAAATACCACCACGCCCACACACCTCACCCACATACCGAGCCACCCTTACAGGAAAAGCACCTCACAAACACAAACACACGCACACACACACTGACAAAAGACATCCCCTACTCTCCAGTAGAGACATCCCTACACCCATACACAAACATCACTACACCCACACACACACACACACCGCACAAACATCATCCACATACTCAACCGCTCCTGAAGAAACACCTCCACAAGTACACACCCCTAAGAAGACATCCTCAAAAGCCTACATAAACACCACTTCACCCCCACAGTCTTTACAAAATACCACCCACATACTCAGCCACCCCTTTAGAAACACCCCCTCATCCATACACTCCCACAAAGACACCGATACATCCCTACAATTTTTTTCAATTTAATTCAAACTTTATTTCCATTTCAATACAATGGGTATTCGTCAGCCAGGGCAAGCCCCAACCCCCCAGTGTGGTGTCCAACCACAGCAGTTCCTGCCAGTAGACAGCTTAAACTCTCGGTCTTGGACGGGAACCGATCTTTCGACCTCGTGAATGCGAAGCCAGCGCGTTACCACTGTACTACAAAGACACTCCCATATCCAAACATTCCTACATAGACACTACCACACGTACACAATTCTATGCAAACATCACCAACACATCCAGTCATTCAGACATGTCTGCACTCCCACACCCATACATTTGTGTAATGTTAGCGAGAAGGCAGGAGTGAGACGAAAAGGTTACATTTTGGTGACTTTTTTTTTCAAGACTTCTAGAAGACTTATTTTATTGATCAAGCAGGTCAATTTATATACAATTGATGCATGCTACATGGTAGTGCATAGCGCTCTCTGAGAAGTTATTTTACAGATAAGATCATGTTTATATAGATATGGTCAGGACGCAGCCTGAGGGATATTTTTAGATTTATAAGGATAAGAATCTTAATTTTAATTCTAATTGTGATTGGTAAGAAAAGGAGATGGTACAGACCTCTACATAGACACCCAACACGCCCCTCACCCCTATTGCATATGAGGAGAATTTGTAGAAAAAATTCTTCAAAAGAAAGTAGTTTAAAGATGTTGGAAAAATAAGATTTGTAGGATCATTAGCAGAATTGGCAGCTGATGTAGCCAAGTCCCAGATGAAGGCCCTGCATTCAGAATTTGTTAGGTTAGGTTAGTTCATGTTAACCTTACCTTACCTTAACTAGCCTTACCAAATCTAAACTTATACATTTTAGTTATGATAAACTTCTGCATTCAACCTAAATCTTAACTTAGGTACCTGGCATTTGCCTCATTCCCAGCGTAAGCTCCTAAAATGACATTAGATGCCTATGATGCGATTGATCCTGTTTGCGTTCGTTTGCTTGTAGGTACTAGATTTCAAGCTGAAATTACTCATTATCTACTAAGGGACAGTTTTTTTTTTTTTTTTTTTGCTTGCTTGATAGTGGAGATTTCTGATATGGGTAGAAAATAATATAGCAGGAATAAAAATCATGAAATTACTGAATGTTTTTATTAGGAGTGTTTTATAATTTTATGGTGTTTGTTTTTTGTCAGATTTATTGCTTCCATAGTTAAGCAGTGTGAAAATTTAATAAATTCCATGTAATTGTATGTATATTTGGAAGTAGTCTTTTATAATAATAATAATAATAATAATAATAATAATAATTATTATTATTATTATTATTATTATTATTATTATTATTATTATTATTATTATAAGAGCATTATAATAGTAGTAGTAGTAATATAATAGCATTATTATTATTATTATTATTATTATTATTATTATTATTATTATTATTATTATTAAAGTACCCCTTACAGTTATAGCTGCACGCTACGTACATTATGAATTCCTTGCAGATGTTTGAAGATAGCAATTATATAGTCACGGTTGTCTAAGAGGCAAAGTGCTCTCTTTAATTTACTCTCTCTCTCTCTCTCTCTCTCTCTCTATATATATATATATATATATATATATATATATATATATATATATATATATATATATATATATATATATATATATATATATATATATATATATATCTGTCTCGCACACTTTTGTAAATAATGATAATGATAATAATAACTAATAATAATGATAATAATAATAATAATAATAATAATAATAATAATAATAATAATAATAATAATAATGATGATTGGCAGAAAAGTAACAAAGAAAGTCAAGTCATAAGGTTCGTGCAGAAATTCGTACCCAAATGAAAAACTTTAATAATGTTTGGTTATAAAATGTGTAACTTTTGTCCAGGACTTTTATGTTTGCCTATCACAAGCTATGCTCTTTTTGTGACATTTAAGTAGAGCCGCTTTGTATGTGTGTGTGTGTGTGTATATGTGTACATATATATATATATATATATATATATATATATATATATATATATATATATATATATATATATGTGTGTGTGTGTGTGTGTGTGTGTGTGTGTGTATTATACTCTCAGTGGATCTTCAAATATGTGTTTTGAGATATTATATAATCGAGTATTTTCCATATTCCCAGTGTGTCGTAATAGGCGAATAAAGGAGATACACGGCAATTTGCTCATCCCTCAATTCTTCCCTCACAGCTAGACATATTTTGCTCTCTAACTCAAAGTATGTATGTGCATTCTTAGCTATTATTATTATTTTTTTTTTTGTGGGTAAGCGTATATTTAAGACTTAAGCTTTTTATTTACTATATTAGACCTTTTTGTGTACGTCAGTATGCTGTGTGTATGATTGTATTCGGATCAATCCTAGAATTGGCACCTTTTGTGTTTTTTAGGTTCTTCATATGATAGTGAAGAAAAAGTCAGGAACCTAATTTGGGATTAAAATTGAACACAGTTATTTACAATCATGATAATATCTAAACTTAAATTAGGTTAGGTAAGGTGAGGTTACCCTAACCTAACCTTACCTAACATACCTAAATGAACAATATGTTTTGTATTAAATCAGCTTTTATTAATTAATATATTGCAATGCTCCTAATTTGAGACTGAGGTTGAACGCAGGTGCTTCATCTGGGATTGTGATACATCAGGTGCCTATTTTATGATTGATCCGTAACCTCTTATTATTTGTTTTGCACCAAGGAAAGGAATTCGTGTGCCCCTTCTCCAATACCTTTTAGTCTCCTGTTACGACCCAAAAAGGAATACGGAGTTAAAACATTTTCAGAGTTTTTAGATATTTGACACAGTGGGAAAAAACATATGTGGGTATGAAAACATACATATATACACAAGCCGACATTATTTAAATGTCAAACTAAAGATAACAATTTGAGTAAAAAATTCTAAAATATTCAGTTATTTGGCTGGGGCCACGGTAGCTCATTGGTAGAGTGCGCAAGTTGGGAAGTGACTAGTCTAATAATCATAAGTTCGATCCCTCCGCGGGGCGTTTGGACCATTCGAGTGGGACTCATTGTTACACATGAAATAGCAAAATATATATGTTGTTGTTGTTGTTCCGGTTTTACGTCACGGACTCCCTTTTCTACCAAGGGCTAGGACGGTTGCCTTCTTGCGAAGGACTTGTTTTAGCAGATGTAATCCTTACCCTGAGTGCATGCCCTTGCTAACCGCAGACCGTGACGGGGCGCGAACCTTCAACCTGGCGCCTCAGAGTCGCGGACGCTACAGCTTGAGCCACGGTGACTACAAATAGCAAAATATATATATTCTGGCCAAAAAGGATGAATCCCAGAAAAGGCACCTGTCTTTGCCTCAATCCCAGATTAAGCACCTAAAATGAAATCAGGTGTTATTCTAGTATCCATCGAAGCTTTGGATGATTAATATATTTATCGAAACCGAAGTACCACAGATGGTGTAAAAAAAGTAAGAAACCTCCCAGTGGTCTGCTTGAGCTAGGGAATGAATACACTCTGTTGAATATCTTTATTCATTTTACATTGGGACCCTGCAACCTGTGCACTTTTGTTACTGTTGTGGAA